>WEDG01004067.1:0-131514 GCA_017591395.1 Schistocephalus solidus | reverse complement strand
AATTACGAGCATATTTGACTAAGTTACAAAATGATATAAGAATTTATCGAATGCTAACGTATGCTCACTAAATTTTCTTTTGAAATTTTGAATTGGAATTTTCGCTGATCTACAAAAGTTAATATATCCTATTAAATCTTCTGAAAATATCTAGCGTCATTCTAGAGCAGATTAAAAAGTTTGGAAACCACTTGTATTGAGTCATTTAGACATAAAGTATGCGCCTACAGAATTAGTAACATTGGTATTCCAACCTAGAACTTCTGGCACTCAAACTCATTTTAGTTTCACTTAGTGCATGATCACTTGTAAATAAGACGAGATTACTTAGAACAGTAGCTTTCGAGCTGCATCCAGATGTGCTGTGCATCACTGAATCCTGGGCTCACTCTCTTATTTCCTACTCGACGCTTGCTATAGATAATTTCAATTTGTACCGACAAGACCACGCTGGTAAATGTGCGGTGGTTGCCTCCTTTATATTAAGCGATCCTTTTTTCATTTCCCTTTTTAGCTGAGCATTTCGTTCTTTTTTTGGAAATATATGCTTTGTTACAATAAAAAGCGGTAATTGGCTGTGTCTATAATCTCCGTGTTATTTAGGCAATGAAAGCGAGCTCTATGAACTTTATGGATAAGTTGTAGGGACAACCAATTTACCATTGAAACTAGCCTCACTCCCTCAAATCCTCTGTTTTTTAATTCAAATTCAATTCCAACGAACATTAATTTCGCGCCTTCAAGTATTAAAATAGAAATAGCTCACCTAAACATTCATATTCGAGTGGAACTGAAAACATTCGAAACTCATGTATTAAACAGTTAGGAGAGTTTTCAGATTTACTGAGCAAATTATTCTCAGTATTGCTCGAAATATTGCCCAAATATTGAAAAACGTCTATTATAATTATGGATTTTAAATCTGTTTCCCGTTCTGACATTCATAACTATTGCGGTGTTCATAAAGCGCCCTCTCTTCTCAACCCTTTGAAAAACTTATTGCAAACAAATTACGGATTTTTTTAATAATTAATCAAATTCTCAACTCCTCCTGACGTGGCTTACACTGCACCGCTCTTGTGAAACATGCCACATGTCTTTTCTAAATCTACTAGCCCCTCTTCGTAAGGATCATCTATCTGTATGAGTTATCGATTTTGATCTTAGTAAGCCATTCGATAAAGTGCCTCATAGACGACTTCTAGCTAAACTAGAGGCTTTAGGATTTCGTAGTCTCCTTACTGACTTTATTAAATCATACCTATCCGATCGAAAACAGAACGTTTTAAGGGGGTTCTCATATTCAAGTTTTACCCAGTTTGTAAGTGGTGTCCTGCAAGGTACCGGGTTAGGTCCTTTGTTGTTCTTACTTTACATCAATGATCATTCACCGATATTTTAACATTCTTAATCTTATATTTATGCTGATGACCTCAAATGCGTGTATTCCTTCTCGAACTCTACGGCCGAACGATGCCTAGGATAAATTCATTCGGACTTAGACGCTCTTTCGGCATAAAGCTCCACGTGACTAATGGAGTTCTCAACTTCTTAGTGTCGCTACATGAGTTTAGGGCCTGTTAGACTGCCGTGACCTGTTATTTTTAAAGTTTGCCCTATGTCTGAATGTTACTCTATCAAGGACCAGCCAACCAGTTAATTGGATCTTTTGCCCCCGCCAATAGAATTTTCGGCCAAAGCTGCTTAGATTAGCAGCTTTATTTCTTATAATTTGATTCCTTGCTGAAATTGAATAAAGACTTTATCTTATGTTTGTACTTCCAATTCTTGAATTTTGCTGTCCTTTCTTCGGTTTAATGAATAAATAAATAAATTGTTTATTTAAGCCCTAGAGAGCCCCATCAGTATAAACTTAGTATCGCGGAATAAATCAATACAAAGTGGATAATTGCTGCACTATGTGAGCAGCCATATCAACAGCAGAAATAAGTAATCAGGTAGGCATATCCGATTCAGAACCATTTGCCATTTTTAAAACAATAGTCAACAATCTTTGGCATATACGGTGAACTAGAAAAGAAGCAGTAAAAAAGAACCCCTACGGTTAAATCGGAGGCGGAGTTCAGCGAGCCGCCAATTTAATCTAGCCATTCAAAAATTGAAAATGTCCAAAGAGACTTCACAAAAAACTCATGTATCCGACCCTTTCCAATATTTCCCATTCACCAAGATGCCAGTTGAAGAAGCTAAAATTTATTCGGGTTAGTAGACCGGAAGAAGGCTTTTGTATCCATTTAAGACTAACTAATAGCTCAAACCTCCACAAGCTTTCTGTAATTACCCTCGTTAATCTTCCGTATAACCTAAGGAATTATGCACTTATTATAACTCCTCCTGTATCCTTTACATGTAAACGCTCTCGATTCTTTGCTTTGAAGTAAAGCTTTCTTTGGAATAACTTGCCGATTGAAATAAGATCATTATCTAGTCTATCTGCATTCAAGCGAAGACTGTACATTTATCTTTACACCGATTCTATTAATTATTTTATTTTCCTCATCTTTTCCAAGAAAGGACTATCAGGAATTTAAGTGACCATCTTGAAACTATCTATTCTCTATCTCGAGTCCCCCAGGAACCATGATGCCTCCTTACATCACCAGTCCTTCAAAAGATGAAGTCATTCGGACGTACACCTTCGGACGTACTCAGTCTAAAATTCTCCGTTTCGTGGAATACTTACCATCATCAGAATTCAATTCTGTATACTATAATGCTGATTTCTCAAGTTCACTTACCCTTTTTCGTGAGATTTTGCTTCATGCGCCTTACTGATCAAGCTCGATACATATCGACATTTCATTATCTCATTCTGAAATGCAACTGCAGTATTAGCCTACTCAACCCATTTACCTTATTTTCCTAAGCAGTTTTTACTCCTACCGTCTATTCGAAAATTGAGGCCTATTGAACTCTACCTCAATTTTTAAGGTAGCAGATTTTTTCACTGCCTATTTTCTAGTTCACTATTAATTTCAAAACATCGCTAACTGTTGACCTAACAGGACAAGTTCTGCCTAAATTATTTAATATTTGTACATTTTATCTGCATACCTTGTCATAATTTTATTCATGCAAATACTGTTCATTTATCTTAACACTGATTCTATTATCCTTTTATTTTGCTCATCTTTTCCGAGGAGCTTTCTTCATGACTCGGAGAAAGGACCATCGGGAGTTTAGGTGACCTTTAAACTATTTTATCTCTACCTCGAGTCCCCCAAGAACCATGACGTCTCCTTCGTCTACCAGTCTTTCAATCGATGGAAGTTATTTTATCTATGGTTTCTCTGGAGTCTTCTGTGGAGACTCGTTGGTTTTAAGTTTCCCACAACTATGCCTTCTTTACGATGAGTGAATCCTTATTTCCCGTTACGCCAACTGAACCTACCAAATCGCAGAGCACTTCCGAAGGAAACCCCAAGGTTGATCTCAAAACACATGATAGAAAATATAAGAAGAGCTATCTTTTAATTCTGGAAGGGGACACCGTCACTCCATTCCATCACAAGGCCAACTCTGTGTACAGCACAGTACAACTGTGAGGGTTCCCGGGCCGAAGCCACTATTTCATTAAAATGTTAATATTAAAGCAGATAGCGGAGTTTACCAGAACATAGTTTCTCTTGATGTCCAAGCTCCCTCAGACTAATCCAGAACGTCAATATGAGCGGGTCGAGTTTAAGCATTCCGCAAACAAAAACTACGTCGGCGAAAGTTTAAACTTACCAAAAAGCCACATTAAGGAGAGAACAAAGCGTTCGTGGTGTCCCAACAAACCACCTGAACGCAGAAGCCGACAGAAATCAAAGTGATCATTATCTTATTCCTGAAAATAAGAAACAACCCGAGAGGCCTCGAGTGGATCGCAGTAAATGCAAAGTTATCAAGGTATGCCTGAATCTACATCGGATACCCCAAAAGCAAGAATACACTATGACATGGAGCTATTCCCGAGCTATCTTGAAAGTCTCTTAAAGGAGGATGAGAGGGTCACCGTTCTAAAAGCCTTCATAATGGATCAATTAAGAGACTCAGACGATGAGACCAGCCAACCAAGGCCATGGAAGTTTGTCCTGCAGAATGAGTAAGAAGTTCAGCTTTGCTGAGCAAGAAACCTATGCTTCGGAGCTCTCACCCAACGTTTTTTTCAGCCGGAATTTTCACCTGCGGAGAAGGAGAAATGGAGCTGGCTCAAAGTAGAACACCTCAAGCGATCCCACCTAGGAAAAAGAAATCTGAAAATCTGGAATGAAGAAATTATAAAACCTAGAGGTCATTTCTCTTTAGAAAGCCCATGACACTGGGTATGGAGGGCAGCCATCGACCTGCAGTTCGATCAAAAAGCAGTAGCCTCCTACTCAGACAATGGACGACATAAGACACGACCATTCTAACGACCCCTAACCAAATATTATTCGAAAATCTGTCCAGACGAAGCTCCACCTTCTTTATGAAAATGCATAGGGTTTGTTCCAGAAACTAGGTGAACTGAAAGTATGGATTACCCATGTGCATCCGGATGTCATTTTCATTACAGAAACTTGGTTGCCGGCGGAAATATTGGATAGAAAATTTTCCATCGATGGATATCAGTTCTTTCGTCGAGACGGACTGCATAAAAAAGGTGGGGGAATAGCAATCTACGTCAACAGAGCAATCGTATCATCTGAACGCATAATTAATTGCCCTTGCGGCTGCAAAGTAGTTTGGTTAAAACTAAAGAGGCATGGAGAATAAAATCGGAATTTCTTGACTATATACAGATCACCAAATCAAACTCCAGAAATTGACGAGATTATGTTCGAAATAATTGAAGATGCAGCTCAGACTCAAGACACAGTTATCGTCTGAGATTTTAATGTACCATTGCTTGACTGGAACACATTATCCGTAAAAGGTTTGCGGTATTCCTTTAGCTCCAGATTATTAAAACTCACGATGAGTCTGTTTCTCGTACAGAATGTTAGATTTCCAACGAGAGATAAAGAGGCTCAAATGGCGAATTGCCTACATTTTGTCTCTTTGCAAAGGAACCAATTTATGTGGATGAGTTTAGGTCGCTCGTGTCACTTGGTAAAAGTGACCATGTCATGCCACTGTGGGAATACTGTTTGCACACCAAGCAAATGGAGACTCTTGATGTTCGGTTAAATTAATAATGCGTAAATTTCTCTGCGATGAGGGATGACTTATCGGCACTAAATTGGCAAAACATCCTGACCGGAAATCCGGATGTCAATTGGACTACTCTCAGGGGCGTTTTAAACGACGCTATGCACCGCAACTGCCCTATGAAAAACGTGCGAAAGGCCAACCGCCCTGTTTGGTTGACGCAAGATTCGACAAGGCCACGAAACCGAAATAATAAACTCCGGAGAATGTATGTTGAAACAACTCAACCCATGCATTACGAAGAATTTTGATGAAAGCGGAACGCAATAAGGTTAATTATCCGCAGATTACATAAGGAGTATGAGGTTGAAATTACAGAATGGGCCGTCGATAAGCCAAAAATATTTTTAGCTACATCAATATTCGGTTTAAGGAGAAGGAGACGGTGGCAGTGTTGATAGGTGTAAACAAAGAAAACATTAATGAAAATCAAGATAAGTCAGAACACCTTAGTCAGTTTTTCGCATCTGTTTTTACAGAGGAAGTGGATTTTTACCAAACAGACTTTCCTACAAGAAGCAACGACGCAGTAATTGAGGACCTAGAATTCACAGAAGATGTGAAGAAGTAACTTCTTTCACGTAACGATGCCAAGTCTACGGGTCATGATCAAATACCAGCAAAAGTACTGAATGAGCTTGCTAAAAAACTCTCTAGATCACTCTCATGTATTTTCCAGTCGTCCTTCGACCGAGGCATCCTCGCCTCTGGAAATCAGCAAATACATACCCTATTCACAAGGGTGGATCCAGAACCAGTTCTAAAATCTATCGACCAGTGAGCCTAACATGCATCTGTTGCAAAGTGATGGAAAGGATCATTAAAAAGGCCATCATGAAGTTCCTCGAAGAAAAAACTTCCCTGACAGTGCCCAACATGGATTTCGACGAAGACACTCCTGTTTTAGATGAGGACAACAGCGATGATGACGTAAACATCGACTTCGAAAAGCCTTTCCTCACCGCAGGTTAATCTACAAAGTTCGAGAATCCAGAATAAGGGGAACTTTACTTAATTGGATAGCAAACGTCTTGACAGGCCAACCACAGTCCATGTGCATTGGCAATGCGAAATCAATTTCCGCGCAGGTCGTGAGTGGTGTATTTCAGGCATCCGTTCTCAGGCCATTACTTTTCTAAATCTATGTCAATGATTGGATGAATGGATTGGAGAGCACGAAAGTCATGTTTGCAGACGAAATCAAGATATGGCAACCAATCAGATGCTGTACTGATGAACAGACCTTACAAGAAGGACTCAACTGCCTATCTGAGTGGTCCGATAAGTGGCAGCTGAAGTTCAACTTTGAGAAATGTGTCGCACTGCGGTTCAAAATAAAGAAGGCAATCGCGATGGGCGACTTCCATCAATACTTCCTTGTCGAAAGGTGCCTGTCAAATCTATCCGAAGAAAAGGACCTAGGAATCACTTTTTTTTCTTCCATAAAGCCCTGTGCTCAATGTGCCAGAGCAGCCAAAAAGGCGTCCAATGTTCTGTTTGCCATGAAAAGAACTTTCGCAGATATCGATAAGCAAATATTTGGAAAAAATACGGGACAGTTATTCGTTCACACATGGAAGATGGAGTTCAGGCATGGTGACCGTGGCTGAAAAAATATTACAATCTGCTGGAAAGGGTTCAAAGGAGGGCAACAAAAGTCATGAAGGGTCTGAAGTCTTTATCATGCAAATGCAGACTTGACACTCTTAACCTTTTCCCTCTTCAGTACAGGCAGATTCGAGGCAATCACATACAGACATAACAGCTTGTAAGGAAGCAGGACTGTGCTCTACACTTCGAAGACTTTTTTATTTGCCCACACAACTAACCTGCGTAGGAATTCTCTCATACTTCATGGAACCTTATCCCACCTGGATGTTCGTCGCCACTCGTTTTCGCAACGAGCTGTTGGTGCCTGAAACGGACACACAGAGGACGTCATACGGCGGACACGATGGACACATTCAAACACAAACTGGATTTATATTTGCTTGAATATTACAGTTCATTCTTACAGGAAGGCACTGCAACATCACTAACGCTTTGCACATACATACAGATAACGGTGTTATCTATTATTTTATATAGGTAATCTTCGCTCATTCAGCATGAATGTTCCTAGATTTCAGTTAAAAAAAACTATTTTCTTTCTATGTGACTATGTTACTCACTACTTTATAGTAACATATATATATATATTGTAACAGGAATATCTTCGATGAGCCTTATGCCACCTGGATGTTCGTCGCCATTCGTTTTCACAGCGAGTTTTCGGTACCGGGGACGGACTCCCAGACGACGTCATACGGGTGGACACGACAGCTACGTGCACACATAAACTGGATTTATATTCACTTGACAGAATACCACTCATTCTTTCTAAAGAAACCCCTTATAATAACAATAATAATAATAATAGTAATAATAGATGTATTTAATGCCTGTTTACAGGCATTATCAGACGAAATATTCAGTGGGGATTAAGCTGGCAGTGAAAAGACACCCATGAATATATATCCTTATTAGTGCGTTTCGTATCGTTATGTTATTCAGGAGTAGAAACTGCTGCCTGTGGGATAATAGCAGTTCAGATCGGGGAAGGGCTAACACAAGTTCACTTTGTTTGCAGTCTCTCTGTCTTTTTTAGGAACCGGGATTATGCCACAGGCAAGATTGCATCCATGGATGGTTACCCGCTGTCTGCCGAAGAAGTTAACGGATGCAGGCTGCAGAGAAGGTGCCATAGCCCTCAAGGTAAGACCTGGGATCGGGCTCAGATTCCGTGCACTCCATCGAACTGAAAAACAGATTCTAACGTGTTTGGCGCCCAGCATTGTTGGAAGCTGTTCTGAATGCAAAAACTAGTAAGAGTTCTCTTAAACAAAGGATACCCTCACAGTATTTTTAAATTCTGGGTTAGTTTATTCCATATAGCTATCGTGTTTACCGAAAAGAAACGACGATACTTAACTGTGCAAGCTAAGGGAAGAAATAAAAAGACATTGTGATTACTGCTGCGCCGAGGGTGGTAAAACTGTCTCACAGTGGTAAGGGGATTAAATGTACGACTATTCAAAAGCTTAAACAGTAAGAAAGAGTCCTTTATGTACTTGGCGAAACCATAAGGGATCTTTGTTTATAAGCCCACAGTGTTCTTGATACGTCAGATTACGGTGCTACGACGATAAAATTCTTTTCGTGAAGAAGTGTTGGACCGATTCTATTTTCTTCCGTTCAGAAGGCTTAATAGAAACGAGTAGTATTCCAGGCCAGGCCTGACGTACATTTTATAAAGGCGCAGTTTAAAATCAATAGTTGTAAATTTCGGAGGATAAACCCGGCAGTTCTGCATGCTTTGGAGGCAATCATGGCGCAATGCTCTGAAAGATTGAGGCCGTTGGAATATGATATGCCCAGGTCCTTAACAACGCCAGGTACATTTATATCGTGGCCATCTATGCTAAGATGAGGCTGATGGTTGTCACCGACAACCATAACGGAACATTTTACTAAGAAAGGGAAAGCTGCGATGTGTAGCACCAATAAGCGAAGTCTGCAAGATCATTTTTTAACAGATCAAGCACGGTTTGGCGATCTGACGGCTTGTATCGATAGGCAAATTTCCAATCATCGGCTTACATAAAGGGCCTACCATTCCGAAATAAACCTGGAACATCATTGACAAAAATACAAAATATAAGCGGGCCAAACACACTACCTTGAATAACTCCACTTCTCACGCGTGCGGGGTTGGAGATAACATTGGAGATCTGAACATGTTTTGTGCGAGAGCTCAGGCAAGAAGCCATCAGGTTCAGAAGTTAACCTCGTATACCAAAAGAGGAGAGTTGCAGGAGAAGAAGGGCATGGTCAACACGATCAAAGGCCTTGGTGAAATCGAAATAGACTATTTCAAAGGCAAAACCACTGTCCCTATAATGTAGAACGTGATCAAAGTAAGAGAGCTTACAGGTATCACAAGACCTTGTATTGAGGAACCCATGCTGAGCTGCACTCAGTAGGTTATTCTCGGTTAAGTGATACATCATCGTATCTTTCATCAATGTCTCTAGTATTTTCGAAGCAGCGGACAATGTGCTAATTGGCCGAAAATCGTCAAATGACGTAGAGTGGCCGTGTTTGGTGATAGTTAGAATGTGCGATTCCTTCCACACACTGGGAAAGGTTTCACTTTCCAGAGCTTAATTAAATATCATACACAGAAGGGACGGAAAAATATCATTAGCATCCGCCTTTATAATACTGATCCGTACGCCATCTGGTCCAGGACTATGAGATTGACGAAAACATCGAATAGCTACGGTTACGTCCCAGAGGGTAAAACATGGTTTTGAGGACGGCAGCGGCCCAACCCCAGATGGTCAGAGGTGGAGCAGCCGAATTTTCAATAAATGCTCTGGACAAGAAAACGTTAAAACTATCAACCGTCAATTAGTCATCGACTATAGGATTGCTAACGGCATCTAGAAGGACAGGATGCCATGTTTTTCTATGGGTTCTTATTGCGCGTGAAAAAAAGTTTCGCGATATTTAAAGAACGGTTTTCGACATATTTGACCTCATTGGATGGCCACTTTTCTTCGGATAGCCTCTTAGCCTGCTCAAAAATATGTCGAATCAAGGGCAGAATGGAAATATCGTTTTGCAAATGGAATCAACGAGAGAGTTTACGCAACCTACGATGAAAAAAAATAAAGGTAGATAAACCTCATCCATGACATTAATTAATTTCTTTCGGGGAACAAAACGAGAAATAATTGGATCCAAAACTTCGCACATCGTACCAAAGTTTTGCACGTACATGGAGATAACGGTGGATGACTGCTCCTAGATCCTACTGTTATAAAACTATTTTCGTTCTCTATGAATATGTTACTCCGAACTTTATAGTAACATATGTATTTTACCTGGTTATCTTTGATGAAACTTATCCTACCTGCATGTTCGTTGCCCTTCGTTTTCGCAGCGAGTTGCCGGTGCCTTCAATGGATGCCCAGAGGACCTCATACAAGTGGATACGACAGACACATTAAAACATAAACTCTATTAATGTTTTCTTGACAAATACCGTTCATTCCTACAGGAAGGGACTGCTACATCATACAAAAGCTTTGCACATACATACAGATAACGGTAATATCTGTTATTTGTCATACGTAATCATCGGTCCTTCAGGAAGACTAGGCCTAGATTCCACTGTTTCAGAATGATTTTCTTTCTACGTGAATATAGTACTCACTTATTTGGAGTTACGGGTATTTCGACTTCAATATTGTAGGTTAAGTTTTCTTAATATGATCTTCAAAGGCAACGCCTATTACCCTTAAATATACTGAACTATACTGAACTAAATCAGAGCACCAAAATATCAAACAGGTATCATGACCGCAAACGAAATGAAGTTACAAAAGGGCTTCCTCAGTCAACTTCTCCGATTGCAAAGGAAAGTTTGGAACATGAAATGAATCTATTGTGAATATATTCAAATGCCATCCTTCAAGACGGAGGATACATTAACGTGCACAAGGCTTTCCGTCTAGGGAAAGCGAATGCTTCTAATTAACTGTCATCAACACGGCCGCTCAAAATCTTTCTCGAAAATAAAGTATAGGCCTCATGCCTTATAGAACGGAAAATAACTCTCGTTTATGCATTCAAAGTTGTTTTTTTACAGTTGGATAAAGATAAAGTTATAAAAGAGAGATCTGAAAACCGAACTCAAAATGAGGTCCGAAGAGGGGGAAAATGGCTCCAAATACGGGACAAGAAATTCATATTGATGAAGAATTCTCTCCAATGGCAGACTCCGTATATCATCAGAGCTGGCCCTTGCCAAGAAAACGTATGATATAGGTGATGTACTCGAATTTCCAGAGCCCTTTCAATAAAACTGAATAAACACCGAACATTTTTTGATGAACAAACGTCTAATTTAATTGCCCTGACAGAAACGTGGCTATCAGATGATATTCGAGAACAGGATGTATTCCTCTATGATTATCAACTGTTAGGTAGAGGTAGGAAAAGTCGCGGAGGAGGAATCGCTGTTTATATTAGCTTGTATACCACTCGGATTTATGAGCCAAATTCCATATATATATATATATATATATATATATATATATATATATATATATATATATATATATATATGCATATATATATATACATGATCTCTGTATCTAACAGACCGACAAAGACAAGGGCGACTGGAATGGCCATTTCTAGCTTATTCGAGGCCCGGGCGCCGCAGCGCTGAGGGTTGGGTATGGCTGGCTGATGACGGCTAATAAGCCAGAAATGGCCGTTCCGGTCTCCTTTGTCTTTGTCGGTTCCACATTATCAACATATGATACACGTCGCTATGCGACTGCCTGTGAGTACTCTAGTCTGAGTTCCAGGGCACAACGGAACATAAATATTCCTTAAGCAGATCGGTGAGCCACACATTATCATATATAATAAGCCAGAAATGGCCATTCCAGTCTCCTTTGTCTTTGTCGGTCATGTTATTCTGCCTATAGACTTAGCTGCCTTGCGGCTGCTGGCGGCCTTGAGAGGTAGCCCAAAGGCACAACGGGACGAGTGAGTCCTGTAACAGATCGGTGCGCGCCCCATTACCATTGTCAATATTCCCGATCGAAACCGGCAAGACAACGAGCTCGTGGCACAGTGGGTAGTGCGTTGGATCTCTGCCCAACAAGGTCGCGAGTTCGAGGCTCGGGCGCCGCCGCGCCTGGGTTTGGGTATGGCTGGCTGATGATGGCTATTAAGCCAGAAATAGCCGTTCCAGTCTCCCTTGTCTTTGTCGGTCATATTATTCTGCCTATACACTTAGCTGCCTTGCGGTTGCTGGCGGGGCTTGAGAGTTAGCCTCTAGGCACAACGGGACGAGTGAGTCCTGTAACCGATCGGTGAGCACCCCATTACCATTGTTAATATTCTCGATCCAAACCGGCAAGACATCGAGCTCGTGGTGCAGTGGGTAGCACGTTGGACTTCTGCCCAACAAGGTCGCGAGTTCGAGGCTCGGGCGCCGCAGCGCCTGGGGTTGGGTATGGCTGGCTGATGACGGCTATTAAGCCAGAAATGGCCATTCCAGTCTCCCTTGTCTTTGTCGGTCATGTTATTCTGCCTATACACTTAGCTGCCTAACGGCTGCTGGCGGGGCTTGAGAGTTAGCCCCAAATCACAACGGGACGAGTGAGTCCTGTAACCGATCGGTGAGCGCCCTACTACCATTGTCAATATTCCCGATCGAAACCGGCAAGACAACGAGCTCGTGGCACAGTGGGTAGCGCGTTGGACCTCTGCCCAACAAGGTCGCGAGTTCAAGGCTCGGGCGCCGCTGAGCCTGGGGTTGGTTATGGCTGGCTGATGACGGCTATTAAGCCAGAAATGGCCATTCCAGTCTCCCTTGTCTTTGTCGGTCATGTTATTCTGCCTATACACTTAGCTGCCTTGCGGTTGCTGGCGGGGCTTGAGAGTTAGCCTCTAGGCACAACGGGACGAGTGAGTCCTGTAACCGATCGGTGAGCGCCCTACTACCATTGTTAATATTCCCGATCGAAAACGGCAAGACAACTAGCTCGTGGCGCAGTGGGTAGCGCGTTGGACTTCTGCCCAACAAGGTCGCGAGTTTGAGGCTCGGGCGCCGCAGCGCCTGGGGTTGGGTATGGCTGGCTGATGACGGCTATTAAGCCAGAAATGGCCATTCCAGTCTCCCTTGTCTTTGTCGGTCATGTTATACTGCCTATACACTTAGCTGCCTTACGGCTGCTGGCGGGGCTTGAGAGTTAGCCCCAAGGCACAAGTGGACGTGTGAGTCCTGTAACCGATCGGTGAGCGCCCTACTACCATTGTTAATATTCCCGATCGAAACAAGCAAGATAACGAGCTGGTGGCGCAGTGGGTAGCGCGTTGGAATTCTGCCCAACAAGGTCGCGAGTTCTAGGTTCGGGCGCCGCTGAGCCTGGGGTTGGGTATGGCTGGATGATGACGGCTAATAAGCCAGAAATGGCCACTCCATTCTCCCTTGTCTTTGTCGGTCATGTTATTCTGCCTATACACTAAGCTGTCTTACGGCTGCTGGCGGGGCTTGAGAGTTAGCCCCAAGGCACAACGGGACGAGTGTGTCCTGTTACCAATCGGTGAGCGCCCTACTACCATTGTTAATATTCCCGATCCAAACCGGCAAGACAACGAGCTCGTGGCGCAGTGGGTAGCGCGTTGGACTTCTGCCCAACAAGGTCGCGAGTTCGAGGCTCGGGCGCCGCAGCGCCTGGGGTTGGGTATGGCTGGATGATGACAACTAATAAGCCAGAAATGGCCACTCCATTCTCCCTTGTCTTTGTCGGTCATGTTATTCTGCCTATACACTTAGCTGTCTTACGGCTGCTGGCGGGGCTTGAGAGTTAGCCCCAAGGCACAACGGGACGAGTGAGTCCTGTTACCGATCGGTGAGCGCCCTACTACCATTGTCAATTTTGCCGATCGAAACCGGCAGGACAACGAGCTCGTGGCACAGTGGGTAGCGCGTTGGACCTCTGCCCAACAAGGTCACGAGTTCGAGGCTCGGGCGCCGCTGAGCCTGGGGTTGGGTATGGCTGGATGATGACGGCTAATAAGCCAGAAATGGCCATTCCAGTCTCCCTTGTCTTTGTCGGTCATGTTATTCTGCCTATACACTTAGCTACCTTACGGCTGTTGGCGGGGCTTGAGAGTTAGCCCCAAGGCACAACGGTACGAGTGGGTCCTTTAACCGATCGGTGAGCGCCCTACTACAATCGTCAATATTCCCGATCGAAACCGGCAAGACAACGAGCTCGTGGCACAGTGGGTAGCGCGTTGGACGCCTGCCCAACAAGGTCGCGAGTTCGAGGCTCGGGCGCCGCTGAGCCTGGGGTTGGGTATGGCTGGCTGATGACGGCTATTAAGCCAGAAATGGCCATTCCAGTCTCCCTTGTCTTTGTCGGTCATGTTATTCTGCCTATACACTTAGCTGCCTTACGGCTGTTGGCGGGGCTTGAGAGTTAGCCCCAAGGCACAACGGTACGAGTGGAGTCCTGTAACCGATCGGTGAGCGCCCTACTACCATCGTCAATATTCCCGATCGAAACCGGCAAGACAACGAGCTCGCGGCACAGTGGGTAGCGCGTTGGACGCCTGCCCAACAAGGTCGCGAGTTCGAGGCTCGGGCGCCGCTGAGCCTGGGGTTGGTTATGGCTGGCTGATGACGGCTATTAAGCCAGAAATGGCCATTCCAGTCTCCCTTGTCTTTGTCGGTCATGTTATACTGCCTATACACTTAGCTGCCTTACGGCTGCTGGCGGGGCTTGAGAGTTAGCCCCAAGGCACAACGGACGAGTGAGTCCTGTAACCGATCGGTGAGCGCCCTACTACCATTGTTAATATTCCCGATCGAAAACCGGCAAGACAACGAGCTCGTGGCGCAGTGGTAGCGCGCTGGACTTCGCCCAACAAGGTCGCGAGTTCGAGGCTCGGGCGCCGCAGCGCCTGGGGTTGGGTATGGCTGGCTGATGACGGCTATTAAGCCAGAAATGGCCATTCCAGTCTCCCTTGTCTTTGTCGGTCATGTTATTCTGCCTATACACTTAGCTGCCTTACGGCTGCTGGCGGGGCTTGAGAGTTAGCCCCAAGGCACAACGGGACGAGTGAGTCCTGTAACCGATCGGTGAGCGCCCTACTACCATTGTTAATATTCCCGATCCGAAACCGGCAAGACAACGAGCTCGTGGCGCAGTGGGTAGCGCGTTGGACTTCTGCCCAACAAGGTCGCGAGTTCGAGGCTCGGGCGCCGCTGCGCCTGGGGTTGGGTATGGCTGGATGATGACGGCTAATAAGCCAGAAATGGCCATTCCAGTCTCCCTTGTCTTTGTCGGTCATGTTATTCTGCCTATACACTTAGCTGTCTTACGGCTGCTGGCGGGGCTTGAGAGTTAGCCCCAAGGCACAACGGGACGAGTGTGTCCTGTTACCAATCGGTGAGCGCCCTACTACCATTGTTAATATTCCCGATCGAAACCGGCAAGACAACGAGCTCGTGGCGCAGTGGGTAGCGCGTTGGACTTCTGCCCAACAAGGTCGCGAGTTCGAGGCTCGGGCGCCGCTGAGCCTGGGGTTGGGTATGGCTGGATGATGACAACTAATAAGCCAGAAATGGCCACTCCATTCTCCCTTGTCTTTGTCGGTCATGTTATTCTGCCTATACACTTAGCTGTCTTACGGCTGCTGGCGGGGCTTGAGAGTTAGCCCCAAGGCACAACGGGACGAGTGAGTCCTGTTACCAATCGGTGAGCGCCCTACTACCATTGTCAATATTCCCGATCGAAACCGGCAAGACAACGAGCTCGTGGCACAGTGGGTAGCGCGTTGGACCTCTGCCCAACAAGGTCACGAGTTCGAGGCTCGGGCGCCGCTGAGCCTGGGGTTGGGTATGGCTGGATGATGACGGCTAATAAGCCAGAAATGGCCATTCCAGTCTCCCTTGTCTTTGTCGGTCATGTTATTCTGCCTATACACTTAGCTGCCTTACGGCTGCTGGCGGGGCTTGAGAGTTAGCCCCAAGGCACAACGGGACGAGTGAGTCCTGTAACCGATCGGTGAGCGCCCTACCACCATTGTCAATATTCCCGATCAAAAACGGCAAGACAACTAGCTCGTGGCGCAGTGGTTAGTGAGTTGGACTTCTGCCCAACAAGGTCGCGATTTCGAGGCTCAGGCGCCGCAGCGCCTGGGGTTGGGTATGGCTGGCTGATGACGGCTATTAAGCCAGAAATGGCCATTCCAGTCTCCCTTGTCTTTGTCGGTCATGTTTTACTGCCTATACACTTAGCTGCCTTACGGCTGCTGGCGGGGCTTGAGAGTTAGCCCCAAGGCACAACGGGACGTGTGAGTCCTGTAACCGATCGGTGAGCGCCCTACTACCATTGTTAATATTCCCGATCGAAACAAGCAAGATAACGAGCTGGTGGCGCAGTGGGTAGCGCGTTGGAATTCTGCCCAACAAGGTCGCGAGTTCTAGGTTCGGGCGCCGCTGAGCCTGGGGTTGGGTATGGCTGGATGATGACGGCTATTAAGCCAGAAATGGCCATTCCAGTCTCCCTTGTCTTTGTCGGTCATGTTATACTGCCTATACACTTAGCTGCCTTACGGCTGCTGGCGGGGCTTGAGAGTTAGCCCCAAGGCACAAGTGGACGTGTGAGTCCTGTAACCGATCGGTGAGCGCCCTACTACCATTGTTAATATTCCCGATCGAAACAAGCAAGATAACGAGCTGGTGGCGCAGTGGGTAGCGCGTTGGAATTCTGCCCAACAAGGTCGCGAGTTCTAGGTTCGGGCGCCGCTGAGCCTGGGGTTGGGTATGGCTGGATGATGACGGCTAATAAGCCAGAAATGGCCACTCCATTCTCCCTTGTCTTTGTCGGTCATGTTATTCTGCCTATACACTTAGCTGTCTTACGGCTGCTGGCGGGGCTTGAGAGTTAGCCCCAAAGGCACAACGGGACGAGTGAGTCCTGTAACCAATCGGTTAGCGCCCCATTACCATTGTTAATATTCTCGATCGAAACCGGCAAGACAACGAGCTCGTGGCACAGTGGGTAGCGCGTTGGACCTCTGCCCAACAAGGTCACGAGTTCGAGGCTCGGGCGCCGCTGAGCCTGGGGTTGGGTATGGCTGGATGATGACGGCTAATAAGCCAGAAATGGCCATTCCAGTCTCCCTTGTCTTTGTCGGTCATGTTATTCTGCCTATACACATAGCTGCCTTACGGCTGTTGGCGGGGCTTGAGAGTTAGCCCCAAGGCACAACGGGACGAGTGGGTCCTTTAACCGATCGGTGAGCGCCCTACTACAATTGTCAATATTCCCGATCGAAACCGGCAAGACAACGAGCTCATGGCACAGTGGGTAGCGCGTCGGACCTCTGCCCAACAAGGTCGCGAGTTCGAGGCTCGGGCGCCGCTGAGCCTGGGGTTGGTTATGGCTGGCTGATGACGGCTATTAAGCCAGAAATAGCCATTCCAGTATCCCTTGTCTTTGTCGGTCATGTTATTCTGCCTATACACTGAGCTGCCTAACGGCTGCTGGCGGGGCTTGAGAGTTAGCCCCAAGGCACAACGGGACGAGTGAGTCCTGTAACCGATCGGTGAGCGCCCTACCACCATTGTCAATATTCCCGATCAAAAACGGCAAGACAACTAGCTCGTGGCGCAGTGGGTAGCGCTTTGGAATTCTGCCCAACAAGGTCGCGAGTTCTAGGTTCGGGCGCCGCTGAGCCTGGGGTTGGGTATGGCTGGATGATGACGGCTAATAAGCCAGAAATGACCACTCAAGTCTCCCTTGTCTTTGTCGGTCATGTTTTACTGCCTATACACTTAGCTGCCTTACGGCTGCTGGCGGGGCTTGAGAGTTAGCCCCAAGGCACAACGGGACGTGTGAGTCCTGTAACCGATCGGTGAGCGCCCTACTACCATTGTTAATATTCCCGATCGAAACAAGCAAGATAACGAGCTGGTGGCGCAGTGGGTAGCGCGTTGGATCTCTGCCCAACAAGGTCGCGAGTTCTAGGTTCGGGCGCCGCTGAGCCTGGGGTTGGGTATGGCTGGATGATGACGGCTAATAAGCCAGAAATGGCCACTCCATTCTCCCTTGTCTTTGTCGGTCATTTTATTCTTCCTATACACTAAGCTGTCTTACGGCTGCTGGCGGGGCTTGAGAGTTAGCCCCAAGGCACAACGGGACGAGTGTGTCCTGTTACCAATCGGTGAGCGCCCTACTACCATTGTTAATATTCCCGATCCGACCGGCAAGACAACGAGCTCGTGGCGCAGTGGGTAGCGCGTTGGACCTCTGCCCAACAAGGTCGCGAGTTCGAGGCTCGGGCACCGCAGCGCCTGGGGTTGGGTATGGCTGGATGTTGACGGCTATTAAGCCAGAAATGGCCATTCCAGTCTCCCTTGTCTTTGTCGGTCATGTTATTCTGCCTATACACTTAGCTGTCTTACGGCTGCTGGCGGGGCTTGAGAGTTAGCCCCAAGGCACAACGGGACGAGTGAGTCCTGTTACCAATCGGTGAGCGCCCTACTACCATTGTCAATATTCCCGATCGAAACCGGCAAGACAACGAGCTCGTGGCACAGTGGGTAGCGCGTTGGACCTCTGCCCAACAAGGTCGCGAGTTCGAGGCTCGGGCGCCGCTGAGCCTGGGGTTGGGTATGGCTGGATGATGACGGCTAATAAGCCAGAAATGGCCATTCCAGTCTCCCTTTGTCTTTGTCGGTCATGTTATTCTGCCTATACACTTAGCTGCCTTACGGCTGTTGGCGGGGCTTGAGAGTTAGCCCCAAGGCACAACGGGACGAGTGGGTCCTTTAACCGATCGGTGAGCGCCCTACTACAATTGTCAATATTCCCGATCGAAACCGGCAAGACAACGAGCTCGTGGCACAGTGGGTAGCGCGTTGGACCTCTGCCCAACAAGGTCGCGAGTTCGAGGCTCGGGCGCCGCTGAGCCTGGGGTTGGTTATGGCTGGCTGATGACGGCTATTAAGCCAGAAATGGCCATTCCAGTCTCCCTTGTCTTTGTCGGTCATGTTATTCTGCCTATACACTTAGCTGCCTAACGGCTGCTGGCGGGGCTTGAGAGTTAGTCCCAAGGCACAACGGACGAGTGAGTCCTGTAACCGATCGGTGAGCGCCCTACTAACATTGTTAATATTCCCGATCGAAAACGGCAAGACAACTAGCTCGTGGTGCAGTGGTTAGTGAGTTGGACTTCTGCCCAACAAAGTCGCGAGTTCGAGGCTCGGGCGCCGCAGCGCCTGGGGTTGGGTATGGCTGGCTGATGACGGCTATTAAGCCAGAAATGGCCATTCCAGTCTCCCTTGTCTTTGTCGGTCATGTTTTACTGCCTATACACTTAGCTGCGTTACGGCTGCTGCGGGGCTTGAGAGTTAGCGATAAACGAACGTTGTGTCATAGGACACATACCATATATATAGCACAAATATATGTTGCTAAGAGTGCAACAGGCAAGACGCAGACAGCTGTTTCACGGTCATTACCGATCATCAGTACATCATATGCCTTGTGCAGTGAGGTACATAAACAAGCCAAACAAGTGCGTAACACTCACTAATGTGGTAAGGATCTCACTCGATCCCATTTGTCCGCCCGCCAGTTACCTACCGGCGATAAACGAACGTTGTGTCATAGGACACATACCATATATATAGCACAAATATGTTGCTAAGAGTGCAACAGGCAAGACGCAGACAGCTGTTTCACGGTCATTACCGATCATCAGTACATCATATGCCTTGTGCAGTGAGGTACATAAAAAAGCCAAACAAGTGCGTAACACTCACTAATGTGGTAAGGATCTCACTCGATCCCATTTGTCCGCCCGCCAGTTACCTACCGGCGATAAACGAACGTTGTGTCATAGGACACATACCATATATATAGCACAAATATGTTGCTAAGAGTGCAACAGGCAAGACGCAGACAGCTGTTTCACGGTCATTACCGATCATCAGTACATCATATGCCTTGTGCAGTGAGGTACATAAACAAGCCAAACAAGTGCGTAACACTCACTAATGTGGTAAGGATCTCACTCGATCCCATTTGTCCGCCCGCCAGTTACCTACCGGCGATAAACGAACGTTGTGTCATAGGACACATACCATATATATAGCACAAATATGTTGCTAAGAGTGCAACAGGCAAGACGCAGACAGCTGTTTCACGGTCATTACCGATCATCAGTACATCATATGCCTTGTGCAGTGAGGTACATAAACAAGCCAAAAAAGTGCGTAACACTCACTAATGTGGTAAGGATCTCACTCGATCCCATTTGTCCGCCCGCCAGTTACCTACCGGCGATAAACGAACGTTGTGTCATAGGACACATACCATATATATAGCACAAATATGTTGCTAAGAGTGCAACAGGCAAGACGCAGACAGCTGTTTCACGGTCATTACCGATCATCAGTACATCATATGCCTTGTGCAGTGAGGTACATAAACAAGCCAAACAAGTGCGTAACACTCACTAATGTGGTAAGGATCTCACTCGATCCCATTTGTCCGCCCGCCAGTTACCTACCGGCGATAAACGAACGTTGTGTCATAGGACACATACCATATATATAGCACAAATATGTTGCTAAGAGTGCAACAGGCAAGACGCGGACAGCTGTTTCACGGTCATTACCGATCATCAGTACATCATATGCCTTGTGCAGTGAGGTACATAAACAAGCCAAACAAGTGCGTAACACTCACTAATGTGGTAAGGATCTCACTCGATCCCATTTGTCCGCCCGCCAGTTACCTACCGGCGATAAACGAACGTTGTGTCATAGGACACATACCATATATATAGCACAAATATGTTGCTAGGAGTGCAACAGGCAAGACGCAGACAGCTGTTTCACGGTCATTACCGATCATCAGTACATCATATGCCTTGTGCAGTGAGGTACATAAACAAGCCAAACAAGTGCGTAACACTCACTAATGTGGTATATATATATATATATATATATATATATATATATATATATATATAGCTTTTCCATTTTCTATGAAATTGAATCCAACCACCTCTTATTATGTATTGTATGTATCCGCTCGTCCATTTCGTACCATTCTTTGTAACAGGTTGGATTGTAGTATTCCTCATTTCCCATCACGGTATTGTAAAAGTATTGGCTTTTGGTTGTCAAAACAGCAGGCTTTTCAAATTGAAACGCCATTTTTCTGCTCTCAATTTGCATGTGAACCTACTTATATGCACGTTTGTTGGCCTATTTCATCCATTGTATACAGAATTTTAACCCTCTTTGTTTATTATTGCTACATCGTTTTGAAGGACGTCCAATTTCAGCTACATGTTGAGAGACATAAAAGGCCGATGCTTCATGAGGTCCATAATTGCAGTCTTCGGCCATTGGTTTGTGATCTTCCGGTCTTATGTGATTTGTTTGCCCGGTATTATTAATGGTGAATGAAAAACTTTTTTTGTTGAAAGTTTTGGAATTTTAATTTGAAAATATAGCGTACCTATATCTATCTCCGATGATGGTCATCAGCGATGCTCATGATAATAAGAAAAGAAATCGTAATTTCCTTTTTAAACTTTACCAGGTCCAACACTTAGTTAGGTTACATTTGCTCTTTCTCTATCCATACGATTTCAAGTAAAATTGTGGATGTAAAACCATTCTCTTCGCATAGAAAAATCCGTATATTTTAGTCAATTTTTGCCAGACTACGCGGACCTAATCTTTTCTGACCATGAGAGGATCAATCGTGGTTCAAACGAGCAACCTATTACCGATGGGACAACTAACTGGGCCTGGGTTCTGGAATAAACTCTCGTGTGCTCAGCCAAATTTTCACCAGTCCAATCTTAGTATCATTAACTCAAAGAAATACGTTAATCCTTCTCCACAGAAATCCGTTACAGTGACCACCCTAACTTCTTTTTCTTCTAACTCGAAAAACCTCTCAACCTGTTCATGTGTTTTTACATCAGTAGCAGCTACAGCACGTGCTTTTACCTCTCTCGTAAGCCCACACGTAACGGCCGTGATTCATCATCGTTACTTAAACGGTAGCTTATCCGGTTCCACATATTTCCGCAGGCTTTCCTGTTACATATTCTGAGCGTCAATCAAAAGCTGAATCAAATCGTGTCCGGTGTGATGGCAACTACTTGCCAACTTGTATACAACTGGATATTTTTGTTTTACTAGTTCGCTACAACTCAATTTACATATAAACACCGTAGGTCCAATTATAGCAATTGAGTAAGTTTTAGTTCGGAATGCCAGTCACCAACAAAAGACCTAGTATTTATCATACCGATAGTTCTTATGCGGATTGCCCAAATACTTTAACCTCAAGTTCTAGTTCTGGTTATCCACCAAGTAACCATCGTGGTTGTCGGCCAACCCCCAATAACCTCCATCTTCTTCCTGCCTTCCATCATTTCCATAAAAACTATTAGCAAGCTTCTCTCTGTATAAATACTTAAAATATTCCAAATCTCAGAAAATGATAGCCCCAGTTATTTGAGAGCCCCCTCAGACGTTTGCTGCTGACCATGCATATACCAGTAGTTCAGCAACCGTACTAAGTTCAATAATCCACCTTGTAATTTTTGTTTAGATGACTGCTTATACCCACACTACTTAGCACACTACTCAGCATATTTCTGTCTACGTAAGTGTAAGATGAGCACACTGATGTAAGGAAACACTCGAGGAAAATATTGCTGGCCAGAAAGAGGTTAACAGCGTGAGAGCAAAAAAATCAAAGTGCAAAATGCAAGAAATTCAAGACAATACCGTTTTAGAGGCATCTCAATTTATGGGTTGTGATCCAATAAGATCCGGATAACGGCAACAGTGCCTCTTCTAACGTCACTCCGGCCTTCAGTCCTAATTTCTGTCAGCCATCCCAACCGTTATATAGAGTTTAAGTTCAAATCGAAGGAAAAAACCCCTGGCAAGTTGGAATAGGGAATTACCATAAACTTAGTGATCGAATTGAAAACGAGCCTTGCAGCTGGAGTGCAACCTGGCTATTTTCAGGGGACGAGCTATTTAAGGAAATTCGCTACTGCTCTGAAACCAGCCAAAACTCGCAATTTCTCGTAAAGTGCACAATACGGCTTTCGTAGCCGATGATCGTGCGCAACGAACTTACTTTATACGATGCAAAGCTGCATAAAAAGTTGGCACAAAGACACGGTACATATAGCCTACATTGATTTCTCGAAGGATTTGATAGTGTTCATTAGGGCCACATTAGGGCATGGCATGCGTTATTCGGGCTGCGCTCCCATAACAAATGCCAAACATAGAGGTGTGGTGGCACGCCTAGGGGCGTCTAGGACTTAGGGGACCCGGCCGCGCCAGCCACCTGCGTCCTCTCCCGCCTCCGGTCTTCTTGACTCTGTCTTGACACCGGGCTCAGGTGGGGGAGGAGGAGAGAAGGCGGTAGATGCAGCGCAAGTCTACTATCACTTTAAACTAAATCACGCGCAAGTCACCGTCCCTGATCCACTTTCCCATGGAGCATACGGTGGACATCGTCGGACTACGACGGTCGAACTGTCGTTAGCATCTCCTGTGCAAGTTGATAGTGATGCGTCTCGGAGGCGAACGTCTTACGTGGATCGATAATTTCCTCGTTGGCCGTTCGCAGTTTATCTGTGTTATCTTTGAAGGGAGAGAGCGATTAAGGCGCACGGTCATAGAGAGTGTAGTCCCACAAAGTTTAGCTCTCGGACTGACCCTCCTTCTCCTCTTAGTTGGTTAATGCGTACAGTAGTTGGACTGTGAGTGTGGCATGTCTGCAGATCATATAAAAATATGGAAAGTCATCTACTATGGGGCCGATGCAGCCGAATTCCCAGAAAATCTTCATTGACTGGACGTGTGATTTCACATTTGGCTCCCGTCCTTCAACTCGTCCACATGTGTCCTGCTTCTTCTGGGAAACCAAAATCCGGTCCTACATATGTGACCATTCTATCTCAGTGGAACGCCACTCCAAGAAGCAGAAACGCATAATGAGCTTGGCATTTGGATGACAGGCAACCTAAAACCTTCTGCACAATATCGAAGGCGGCCGCAAATTCAATGCTGTACGCCATTAAGTGGGCATTTAGAGTTTCGACGGGGATTGTTTTTCTAAATTCTTTTGTACTTCTGTAATGCGACCAAGACATGGAAACCGTGGATGCAGTATGATTACATCCTGCTCGAAAGGATTCAGCGGCGAGTCACAAAATTAGTAAGAGGTTAAGGTGCAATACCATACAAAATCCACCTAGACAAATTAAACCCTTATCCTCTGATTTATATGCAGTTGCGCAAGGACTTGATACAAACTTTCTGTATTGTGTTTGGAATCGACTGCACCCTCCTGTGTGACAACGTTTTCCAACTCCTCACTACAAATAATCTCCAGGGTCATCCCTTCAGACTACGTGCCCCGCAAGGAAGATGAGATGTGAGGAAGTATATTTTCTCTGACCGGGTCCTGGAACCATGGCATAAACTACCTGATGCGATTCTTATGTCCGAATATCTGGAGGCATTCAAACATCGGCTTGACCTACATAGGCTACAGCACCACGTGGACTATGTGACTAAAGACATCAGTGTACTATGTGACAGTGTCTGCATTCACTTGTTTGCAATTTCTTTCGATGGTTTCTAATTATTGATATTTTTATGTGAAAAATAGGCAGTTCAAAGACGTGAATCTATTTTCCTCAAATACACCGAACTGAATTGAAGTATATGTATTTATTTGCGGCTGTACTGAGAAATTAAAAGTTTTAAATTAGGTCTGTGCAGTAACAACAAGAAGGAATCAAAGAGAACAAAAATGCCTGTGCACATTAAAAATCTGGAATAAAATGTTGTATGATTTAAAAGCCTCGGCAGTTACAAATTTCTTCACAACTTAGACATAAGCACTTTTGCTGGTATCTTCGAGGGTTTTGCAAATTTCTTAAGCGAGCGAAAAAATCGCGGATACAAATTATTTAAGTTCCAATGAAAAGTTCAGGAATCCGTGCATTCGTGAATCCAGAAACGTGAATGTACGAGTTATGACTGTACATTCAGTTTACTTTAAAATGTCTGCATCGTGTCCGTCACTATGCCCTCCTCTAGAAGTATGTTCCAGACACCAAAAACTCGCCTTGAAAATGGGTAGAGATGAACAAGCAGGTGGGATAAGATACCACGATATTTAAGAGTTCGCACACTGGTTAGTTGTTCTGACCAGTGAGATGAACTCAGCGAAGTGCCGGGTACAATCCCGATTGCTCACAATCCAGTAGATCTGTTTGATTTATCCCCAACGTAATGTGAACGGATTGCTAGTTTGGTTCTAAATGAAATAGCTTAACTTAAAACCGTTTTTTTCAAGACCATGCCGTCAAATAGCATGAATAACCGCGTTTTGAACACCCTTCCCCCTATGCACGTTCCTCAGATAACCCACACAAATTGACGAACATTATCGATTTCATGTTTTAAATTTCTACTGCGTTCCAACGTTTCTCTATAACTGTACTGGCCTGAAGAGAAGTTATCGAAAGCAGCGCGTATGCTCGCCAAGTTGTCTTTTAATTTATATTGCCGAAATTGCCTAAGTAGGTGTCGTAATGGTTGCACTCTTATGGTAAACCTTCAACAAAGCTAATATCATTTGGCCCTAATGATCATTAATTATCTGGAAATTTCTGGTTCACAGATATTATTCGCAGGCTCCGTAGGAAACCATTTTTAGTTGCATCTACAAGGTTAAAAGCTCGTAATCTTGCGATGAATCTTACTATTGAGACATTTTTAGATTGGTTGCGTTCGTTAAAAATTTAAACTAAGATGCACCTGGATTCGACCTTTGAAAGGCACCACTTATTTTTCCAACACACCTCCTTTGGTCAGCTTACCAGCAGGAAATAAGCCCATTATATAACTGATCATTACCAATGAAATATCGCGCCTTTTCTTAAATTTCAAACAGGACCTTTTATGTAGTTATGAAATATGCACTAATTTTATCATTCCGCTTATATTTTTAAAAGACAAGCACATTTGGA
Source organism: Schistocephalus solidus (assembly GCA_017591395.1). Lineage (NCBI taxonomy): Eukaryota > Metazoa > Platyhelminthes > Cestoda > Diphyllobothriidea > Diphyllobothriidae > Schistocephalus > Schistocephalus solidus. The sequence continues at coordinate 105,633 of WEDG01004067.1, read as the reverse complement.
ACTTACTTAGATCTTTATTTCGTCGGCAGTAGCTCAATAAATGACCTTCTTGGATCATTGCACTGGTGCGGTCTTCTCTTTAGTGGGGATGCATCTGTTTTTTGTGACTTAATGTTGTTTATTTCCAAGAGAATCTTAGAATTTCTGCCTCATAGAAATCTCAAGTATAATTCTTTAAATTCCATCGTTACTGGCTTCATTTCCAATAGACTAAAGAAGCTGAAAAGGCAGCTGCAAGACTTGTCCAGTAGTTCTTAATCTATCAATCGAAGGATCACAGAAACTTTCGAAATTTCCTCCGCGATGCGTCATATGTGAGAGAATTGCTTGCATCAGCGATCCAAACTCTGCGCACTATATCTCACAAACATTTTGTGTCGTTCTCCTCTAAATGTGGTCAAGAAATTCAACTTCTCTGAGCGAAAACGTAACCTTTCTGGTCAATGAAAGTGACAAAGTGTAATCGGTTAATTCCTTATTTTCAAAACTGCTTAATGCAAAATTGACATCAGTCAATTTGTTTTTTTTAGGCTTCAGATAGGCTTCTAAATACCACCAATGTCTCTTTGGAATAAGTAAGAACAAATATAATTTTCTCAATTCACACACCTTGGGAATAGATATTCTTCAACACACATTTCTCAAGAAAGTGTGTGAATTTCCTCAGTTGCTTAGTCAGCAATTCACGCTCAATCTTCCAAGTGGATCCTCCTCTGAGACATAAAAGTCTATATCTTATCCTCCCAGTCTTCAAGTTAGGAAATCAGATCAACGGTACTAACTATTTGGATCTGCATAAAACATCGACTCCAGCCTAACTTCTTACAAAGATCATTTTAAACAAAATTCTTAATTCCTATATATTTAATCAGCTGCGAGATTTACTCGACCTGGGTTTTTATCGACAAAAAATATTTAAAGACTTGTTATTTAAACTTTTTTTGAGCTTATAACTTTACCTTGTACTTAAAAACAGCCGGTGGTATTCATCAACTTCGATCTTCGTAGGGCCCTTCACATAGTGCAGGCTATCACTTGAATGCGAAACTGATTATGCATCCAATCGGTATCACGAAAAGGGTCTGGTACCGTTTACGAAAAGTTGGCACATAAATTAAATATTTTTTAGTTCAAATCTCTCTGCCTAACGCTAACGCTGAAGTGCAAAACAGGATTTCCGAAACAAAAGCCCTGGAGTTCTCAATATCTACGTCATTGTGAGAAAATACAAATACTTTCGAGCAATCAGATTATAAGGAGCGATGACGAGTTCATACCTAATGGAATATTCTACAGCAACGTCATTAGCGCTACGCATAGATAGGATCGAGAGAAGCGTCATTGGGTGGACACCCTGAAGACCTCCCTTAGAGCTCTGAACATTGATCTCGAGATCCACAAAGACCTCCCTTGGAATCGAATGACATGGTGTCCTGCCAAGGTGTCTGGATCTGCATTATACGAGGTTCAAGTTTGCGGAAGAGACCAGGAAGACAAACATATCCTCAATACCAAGGATCGAATCAGCATCTGCCAACAAATTGGAGTTGCCGACTGACGTTAAGTACATGCATAGGACTAGTCAAATATCCTTGCATCTAACATACCATTAAACCAGCCAATTGCTTACTTTTGGCATTGAGCGCTTCCACCACCGGCAAGATTGTGAAATTAAAGCTATCTACGTTTTCATATGCTCCATATGTGGACGATATCTTTGCAATAGCAGATGAAAAGCTTGAGTTGGATACTCTCCTGTATAAAGTGAATCAGGCTCACCCAGCGTTAATTTGCACTTTGGAAAGAGCAAACGGAGAGCGCCTCCTCTCTCTGAACGTAATAGAACGCCTGATGGAACAATTCATAGAAGGGTATTTCATAAGAAGACATGGACAGGGCAATACACAAACTTCTATAGTTTTGTCCCGCTTAGCCAGAAACGAAGCCTAGTCCGCCGCCTCACTAACCGGGCTAGGAGAATATGAACTCCAGATATGCTGGAAAAAAGAACTTGCCGTGATACAAAACACCCTCCGAGAAAATGGCTTTCCCGAGAAGGTTGTTAGGTAGTAGATGGAGGAACGTCCCCCAAAATTGGACGAGCCAAAGGCTTGAAAAAGGACTTGTTTCTCGTATTGCCTTTTTGAGGTGATCCGGCGAGCGAACTTCTACATCGTTGCTTAACCGCTGCTATCGCGCGCTCGTACCCAGCCGCTAAGTTAAGGCTAGTGTTCTCAAGCACTCTACTTGTTCGCCCTGAAGGCAAGGATAGACTGCCGTTTCAAACCTCTTTAATGTGCATCTACGGCTTCACGTGCTCCTGTGGGGCAGGATATATCGGTCGAACAACTGGGCACCTATCCAAGAGGATGCGAGAGCACCATCCTGCCTGGCTAAATCAAGACACCATAATATCCATCTCGAGAGCAATTGTGGCTCACTAAGTTGAGAACAGTCACCGAGTAATCTATAAAGTACCGACGAAATACCCTAAGTTCTTGCGTCAGCGGATACTTGCGACGGCTAAGGCAGTGGCCATACGGTTGACCAACCCAACTTTTTGCTCTCAAAAAGCGTTTGTAGTAGCCCTAAGGCTCCCTCGGCCGAAAACAAACTAAGCATATGCGTTCACACCTCCTGTTACGTATTGTCACAGCGACAAAGCAGTAACATAGCTAATGGCCGTACAACTTCCCCTTCCCCTCCCCATCCATAGCCCTTAAAGGACACGACTACAACCCCTGACATCTGAACGCCCTCAACTCTATCCCCATAATTACTGCCTATTGGGTGTTTAAACTTTTGTTACTCTACCCTCCGTTATATTTCGTAAAGGCATGAGGATGGATAATCAAAGCGTACGTTCGCCCAAGTTGACTTCTTAGATCCTTACATGTGTAGCATCGTTGAACTGAAATCGATCTTCGTAAGTTTCCATTACCATCTACCTGTCCTAACAATGACCGTGCCTTCCAATAACACAGTGGCTTGAGAAGCCATCACAGTGCGAATGGCGAACCAGTGTCTGGTGTCAAAACATATTCCCTTTGTCGCAACTTCCTTTTGCAGCATGCCTGCAAATAATTTTGCCAGCGCCCCTTTGCTGTATGAAAAGTCGCACTTCAGGTCAACCACCTCTAACTGAAGCGGAAAAGAGGTTATTTGAAGTGGGTTGTACTGAAAGAGAGTGCCGTCCTCTGTGAGACGCGTAGCTTGGTTGTTCAGTTTTGTTCGGCCAGCACAAGCCATCGTGCCAGCAATGGCTTTACAGATCGGGAAAGTCAGCTGGTGCGTATAAATAGAAGGGTACGAAACCAACACTGTGAAACCATCCTGAAGGCGCACCAGAGCACTCCTTACTATTATAAATTCAATGCGTTTCGATATGTTACGGCATGCTACGATCGCGGTTTGGCAGTTTTCCAAGCGACCGGATAACCTAGTCTCTAAGGTTTTAAAATTAGACTCTAGTGGTCACTTAGTAATGTTGCCACTATGAAATTTGTGAGATGCAGAAATCCTCAGTGGATGTAGCCTGCCGAATACGTATGGGGGACCTAATCGTGTATGACACGCGTAGACGGGCTAGTTTGGCGTTAGCAGTTGCCACACCTCCACCTCTGGTCATCCTGACATTGTCTTATCAATGGAGCCATGCGGATGAAGGAGGTGACGGTGCTGTGAAATCAGAGTAAGTCTATGTACTCTAGAAATACGCGTACGCCGAAGTCTGCGCTGTTGCGCCTACCACGTAGGACAGTTGTGAACGTCGTCAACTGAGACGTTTCAATTGCCGTGTCGAATGTCTACAAACTTAGAAATTCCCTTTATTTAGGAGATATCTCGCAGTTCGGGAATTCAAAGTGCCGAAAGCAGGCACGTTTTTTAGCTGTTTGCCAAATAAATAAAATCGATTAAACTAACTCAGTTTGTTAGTTTTCGGTAATTAAAACTACCCACTGTCTTCTCAGCCCTGCTTCACAGCTGTTTAAGGGATAAAATTTTCCTAAATCTAATGCGCCCATGCGGGAATACCATCTTCCTTCCAAGTGGGATCTTACGAGGACACCAGAGATTCACCTGAAAGGTTCCAGAAGAAATATTTTGAAATAACATATAGTCATGCGTATAATTCTAGTTGGTTTTTGGGTTAACCTTTTACAGTCCTTCACACATGGAGTTCGTAGCTGCTCATATACCTAAAAATTGTGTGTATCATCACCTTCATTGCTAAGAAATTGTGGCTTAGAAAGAATTTTCCGTTTGCAGATAGAGTAGGACTCGTCAATTATGCAATCCGAGTATATTTACGGAAAGTTTATAACAAGTAAGAACCCGGTCCATGAGCATCGACTAGAACCCCCCATGAATAAAGAACGAACTCATAAAGAAACTCGTAGAAGTAGTATTATGCTGCTCAGAAATAAAACCGAAGACTACTCACTTAGCCAAGCAATCGTGCAGTGAATGTTTGACGTTTAATTAATTGATTTTGGTCCATGCAATTGCCGAATAAGAGGTTATTACAATTTAGCTTCTTACTGTCAGCATTGACATAAACCAGGAAAAGTAATGGATTTGGCAGAGGGCCTGCGTAACTTAACGTTCACTGGGTCCTACTTCAGCAGTAGAATCAAGACAGGAAAAAGGATACACCTTGGATCATGTGAAACACACTGCTCTGACTACCTATGTGTCCATACTATCACATTTCTCCCCTAGATTAAACAATAAGTGATTTATTTGGCAGCTCTTAACTTTAGCCTTTGTTCAAGCCTCACAAGAGTAAATAACGTTCGTACGGGCAGGGTGACAACACGAATATAAGAACGAGAGAAGTAGACAATACCTTTAATAAAGGATATGTACAACTATTACCCAGTGCATCGGCATTTTAAACTACAAGTCGTTTTGTGCGTTGATTTAATGCATGATTCAAAAGACTGCTAACCGCAGACTCCTCCGCCTCTAATGCGTACTTTAGTATAAGTTGGCACAAAACAAATTCGTTGACAGTCTCTTTTGACAGAAGACGTCCGAACGGAGCATTCACTTCCGAACGCTTATAAAGGCCCTTGTAACAAGTGTCAAGTGCGTGACTGACTGAATGGGGCTACTGTGAATACCTCACACAGAAGATGTGTATAAAAATACAATTCTGCATGAAAGCTACAAACATGGGGAGGGGGGGTGAATGGGAACAGAAAATAAGACCCCTTGTTTCCGGAAGATGAAAAATCACGCGTAGGGGCAGAGGAGGGAGGTAAGAGTTTCGAAGGTTTCTTGTAGACCGGGTAAAAGGCCCTTGAGCTATGCCCAACTGTTGATTGTATTCCTGCGAAATCGGTGGCAGCAGAATTTACAGGGCAAACTGATGTCGTTCGATAGAGTCGAAACAAAGGCAAAGTGGGGAAGGGGGAGTCTTGGGGCTGTAATAAATGGGAAAATCTTGGAAAAACCTATAATAAGCCAATTGACCGACCTGAAAAACATCATCCGACAGCGTCTGTCAGACAGAGGCATCTTCTAGGCGATCGTAGGGGGCTACGGTATCGTCACTGTAGTTTGTGACCTTCGTGGTGGTAGTCGGCAGGAATTCGTAGCGAGCGCCTGACGATAGAGTGACACTCGCCAGCTCGGAGGACGCCTCTGTTCTGGGTTGTCGAGGCATTCCAATGTAGTGTGATTGGGGGTACAGGGACTCAGAACCTATAAGTGAACTTCTGAGTTGGGACTCCAAAAAAGTCTGATCCCGTGGCCCAAAGGGAGCCCACAAAAATCGATTGTGGGCAACCCTTTTTTGCTTCTTTCTCCGAAAGCGGATAAAGAACAGCGAAAGAAAGACCAAAGATGCCAGGAAGAAGCCAATAAGGCCACCAATGCAGGTAAAGAGGACCAGGTCCTTGTCGATCCTTGAAAGTGATTGGTGTCTACGGAGGTCAACCATCTTGTCCGCCTTCGATGGGTGAATAACAGCTTCTGAAGAAAAGGTATGTACCATATTCAGCAAATCGAGCCTTAACATTAGAGTTTGATGAAGGTTCTAACTTATTAATGTAATCCCACAAGAATATCCTCCATGTACTTTTTTCACGAAAAGAATACCATGACAAAACTTTGGTTGATTTCATGTCTGGTGACAGATACATTTTGTAGTGAATCACTACAAACAGCAGCGAGCCGAATTTCTGGAGGCCAACGAAGTCAGGTTGTTGGTGTGGCCAATTACTGCAATCTACTTAAAAAATTCAAGGACACCATAGCGACTGCGTGTGTTCTTGCATGATTTCATTCACAACGGTTGGTCACTGAGTGACTACTGCCCGGAAAATAATTTTTTCCCCATGTCCGTGGGTCTCTTGTATACCTGCGTGTAATAGTGAGCAGCGCAACCATGGTATTTCATATTGAGTGAAATATTTGGCCTTTGGTAAATATCAAAATTTGTATGAAATTTACAAGTAACTGATCGAAGAATATAATTTACAAGGCAAAGAGCCACTAAAATGACAATTTTAGTCCTCTTTACCATTATCAGCGAGCAATCACCAAGTTCAGGCCTAAATGACCTGCGTTTTTTAAATGTTGAGCATGCCACTAAGAAGAACTGCGATCGAGAGTCAGTAACGTCACATGAGGCGGGATACCGGTGATTCCGTTTGATGTTGAAGAGCTACTAGAAAGCTGTCAGAGGCGGCCACATAAGCGTATTGCTAGCACATCATGGTGGGGGCGAATCAAGATTAAAAGGATCATGGCTCGCAGTGGGAGCCTCGTAGCTCAGTTAGCTAGAGCGTTATCTATTCTTAAGCCTTCCAATTGCTGGCATGGGTTCGAATCTCACCGAGGCCGCCGGGTTTTTCACAAGTAGGTCAAAGGAATTATTCAAATCTGCCAAAATCCTCTACTAATTAACTGTGCCTGGTAGTCATCTGGTGAATTCTAGATTGATTGCTTAGGAAATCCTGCTTGGGCAGCCAGCTAACTGTATCAGAATTGGTGAATTTCATACGTTGCAGCATGCTAAGCGGGTAAATTGACCCAAGTATGAGTAAACTCATGGCACCCGGTAGGGGACTCGTAGCTCGGTTGAGTGCTGGCTATACTAAAACCTTCCTCTTGCTGGCGTGGGTTCAAATCCCATTGAGGTCACCGAGTTTTTCACAAATGGTTCAAGTGAATTAAAAATAAAGCCCAGTGAATCCCTCGGACGGGGTCATGGCTCTGTCTACTCCAGTTTGGACACAGCCTTAGAGCTACTAGTAAGCTGTCAGAGGCGGCCACATAACCGTATTGCTAGCACATAATGGTGGGGCGAATCAAGATGAAAAGGATTATGGCTCCCGGTGAGAGCCTCGTAGCTCAGTTAGCTAGAAAGTTAGCCATTCTAAAGCCTTCCGATTGCTGGCATGGGTTAGAATCTCACCGAGGCCGCCGGGTTTTTCACAAGTGGGTCAAAGGAATTATTCAAATCTGCCAAAATCCCCTACTAATACACTGTGCCTGGTAGTCATCTGGTGAATTCTAGATTGATTGCTTAGGAAATCCTGCTTGGACAGTCAGCTTACTGTATCAGAATTGGTGAATTTCATACGGTGCAGCATGCTGGGTGGGTAACTTGACCCAAGTGTGATTAAACTCACGGCTCCCGGTGGGGCCTCGTAGCTCAGTTGGCTAGAGCGTTGGCTGTATTAAAACCTTTCTCTTGCTGGCGTGGGTTCGAATCCCACTGAGGTCACCAAGTTTTTCGCAAATTGGGTCAAGTGAATTAAAAATAAAGCCCAGTCAATCCCTCGGACGAGGTCATGGCTCTGTCTACTCCAGTTTGGACTCAGCCTTGGGGCGGCACCATGTGCTACAGGGGTGATGAGCCTTCTGAACTTGAGAAATGTCGCCCACAAAGGTAAGAGAGAAAAACGGCCATTCGCAAACCACTTGATGTCATTAGCGAAATTAACCTCAAAAACCTGCCTTGATTTATATCTTTTTTTCGGAGACACCACCTGCGGAGACAAAAGGAGCTTACCCATGTAGCACCCTTCTGCCAAAAGTAGCTTACGTAACTATGCTCTAATTCTCGTGGATTTTAACTTCTTTTAGAGTACAGATTCAGGAAATGAGAAACGCATTGCATAGAATAGGTTTGCAAGAGAAAATACAGAAATCTAGACGAAAAACGTTCATATGGAATGGACGCATTTTATAACCTGGTCCTTTTATGTGTAGTGATTTTATTTGGCTTTCAGGTACTACTCAACGCAACCACTGATTTCCTCTAAGGAGCGTTAGATAATCAAGTGCATAATGAGGCTGAGTTGTCGTTAGTGTGAGGCTGTATGCGTCGTTGCGTATTGATACCTATCCCCTCATGTATTTCTGTGCTTCAAAGGATTTTATGACAGAGTTAAGTTAAGCTTTGTTTGGCTCGTCCAAACCAAGGACTCCACGGTGGCAGTACTAGCCTACTTCACCACTGCCACTATCGGAATTACTACGAGAGTTGACAGCCAGGATCAGGTAATAGTCTGGAAACTTGGTTGCCCCCATTGGGTTGAATCGGTTTGGATACGGATTACATAAGATCGACATTTTTGTTAGTGTTCTTCGATTGGAAATCAAGCACTGGCAGAATGAATCAACCATGAAATTTGACCAAAGCCTGAGCACAGCGTTGAGCAGCTGAGGCAAAATACTTTAGCAGGTACGATGAATCTAAATAGCTAAAAACGATAGAATGATGGTGAGCAGCTGACTTAAAACGGTGAGAGACATTTTAATTAGGAAAACGCTCTAGCTAGCAGGCATGACCTTCTGCGCACCTTGTAAGTTTCAAACGTCCGATTTGCTACAGTCAAGAGTGCACTGCATGTTTGCCACAAGATATCTCGGAATTGGCCTCCATATTCCTTAATTTTTCCATGTCCTCTTCGAGTCTATAGTTCAACTAAAAATATGATTGTGAGCAATGACTGATGTTATGTTAACCTCCATCTCACGCGTCTAGGCCAATACTTACGGACTCGTGCGGACTTTTTGCAGCCCGACGAATGTACGCAAGAAGTCAACATGTTCCCCATTTTGGTCAAAAGCGACAACTATGCTGGCCATTTAGGAGGCCAAAAAGGAGATTCAGATAAATGCACGCAGATACACCGAATGTACCTGGAGACAGGAGTGAGGGCAATTCGCACGGTTTCGCCTCCTGTGTAGGCCCCTGACACTCAGCAGTTGAGGATTCTTGGAAGGGGTTAACACACCTGCGAACCCGCCTTTTGACGTTTGCGACACACTCCGACCACTCCGACCATGGTGTCCAGAGTCCCTTAACTAAAAGGGGAAAAAAGTAAGCTTTCCAACATATTGTGGACATTTCGAACATATGACAGAATCAGATGAACAATGCCAACGAAAATAACAGAGCCTGGAATGACAATCTCTGGCTCATTAGACACCATCAGTCAGTCATATCCAGCCTCAGGTGGTTTCCCACACGAGGCTTGAACCCGCAACCTGTCGGTTAGAAGTCAAAAGCTCTAACCATTGAGCTGCAGGCTCGTTGTCTTGCCGGTCTACATCGGGGATGTAGACATTCGTTGATGAATGCTCATCGATTGCTAGCGGAACTCACTCGTCCCGATCTGCTTTGAGGCTCACTCTCGAGCGCCGCCAGCAGCTGCACAGCAATCAGTAGTAAAGTCAGGGTTGGGTATGACTGGCTGATGGCGTATAATGCGGCAGAAATGACCATTTCAGTCACCCTTGTCTTTGTCGGCAATGTTTGTCAGCTTTTACTACTACTTGCTGCTGTACGGCTGCTGGTAGGGCTCAAGAGTGAGCCCCAAGTCAAACCTGAATGAGTGAGTTCCCTTAGTGATCAGTGAGAGTTCATCAGCGAATATCACCGGATCTTCGATATACTGGTAAATAGCTGAGTTTCCAGTCATTTATAATTGAGTAAACTGCAAACCAAGGTGTGTTAATTAGTATGAAAAACTGACTTTATAGATGCCAATTTTCTGTTCACGGAGAAAGCCATTGAATAAAAAAAGTTCATCCAATAGCAACGTCTTTTCTAAATCTTTTGTGCGACAAGATGCAAGGTGCTTCAAGAAATAAGAAACGAGAATGACTAATACCAGACATGATAAACTCTGAAAATCAGATGAAACTTAGTAAAATAATGGCTATTACGATAAAGTTTATCGGTCGCTATGTGCCTAAATCGATTCCCTCTATGTAACAGGCAGCAACTAGGTGATCTTATCTTAATTTACAAGATAATGCACAGACTTGAGCAAGGGTTGCGTTTTTAGGACATGTTTCGTTGGCACCTCTCGCCTTCTCTTCGAGGACACGAAATAAATCTGCGCACGAAAATTTCCAGCCTAAACCTCCCCAATGAATTCGTCACGCAACGGTTAGCAAAACAGTGCAATAATCTTCCTCAATCATTCGTGGATGCGACGTCCCAAGAGCTTTTTAAGAACCACTTAAATAATTATAAGTGTCCTTTGCTTTCCCTAGATGATCATAACCTGATGTAATACCACGTCAAATTCAGGCATGCGTTATTTGTATAAACAATGCTACTTCTATTTTGTGAATACTATTTGTATAGTATACATTGTAAGTACGTCTACAAAAGCATATGACACACGGGCATGTAAACAATAGGGTTTTCAAAGGCGTTCATAAAACATATAACACCTTGATATATCGGGTCTCCAAGGTCAAACTTAACACATTCATTCCGTCTTGCAGTCGATCCCGATTTATTAACGTTCCAAAATATTCCCGATTTCAGCAGCCATCATGTAAGTTCCAAATAGCAAGCGGTCGATTGCTAGGACCGGCGAATAACTGCACTCAGGTTCCAATCTCACACCTAGATGCGGGTGCGAGGTATGTCCGGCTGACGATGACAGCTAATACACGCTTTTCATGAAGCTGGAGACGCCGAGAGATAACAGTCATTTTGCCGCTCGAGAGGATCGTAGATCCCTACAAACACTTGCCCTTCCACGATTTCGTGAAGGGTGCTCTGCAAAGCAAGCTCTTCAAGCATATAGACCGTCCACTAGCCACAACCTATTGTCACTCAATAATCCAAGGAACTGTACTGTTTTTAGTGTTTTAAGTTTCACGTGTGGTAATTGATTTTTCAAGGTTTCATGTTTTTATGCTGAAAGAGCTCGGTTACCATCCGTGTTAAGGTACAATGATTAACCCCTGCACAGCATGCCCTATCCACAGAAGAGATCTCGGTAGGGATGACTTGTATGACCACCTAAACAGGACACTGGAAGAGAAACCGCCTCGCCCGCCTCAAGCAGGTGGCCATGCGATAAATTTCAGGAAGGGGAAAAATTTCTCCGTGTTTTAACGCTAACATTAACCCAAACATAACACTAAACTGTAAACTTACTCTTAACCCTAGCCCTACACCAAACTTAAGCCCTACAGTTAGTATGAACCCAAACCTTAATGCCTAGCCTTATCCTGACTCTTAACCCTAAATCTAACTTATCCAGAATTTGGCGCAATGCCACATGTACTGTGGGCGGTTTTTATTCCCGTGCCTTGCGTCCCAGCATGCAAGCATGTCAACAAAAGTGCCTGTTGCAAACAGTTGGATTCGATCGCCCCGCGCCCTTCTAAAACCACTCACTGGCGTATCCTTCCTTTGACTGACCTGCGATTCAACAGGCATTCTATGGTCAACACGGCACACTCACCTGTGCACTTTGACACCTGTTGCTCGCCAAACTTGCAGAGGGTTGTGCTGCGACACGTACGACAGAGACAAGTGATTTGATCACCTCGGTCGACCCAGCTTCCACCCCTTCCACCGGCCGAGTTATCGACGGAGGATGGCAGGAGCTGACAGGGGTGCCACTCCGACCAGCCACCATGCTCGTCCGTCTTGCCGCTGTTCTGGGCTCGAGGACACTGCAATTTATTGGGGTCTGTTCGATCAATTGCCGGAATGAGGGTGGCAGTGGACAGCATCGATCGTTTGGTCTTGTCAAGGAGAGTCCTGTGTAGGGATATGCAGACCGCCTGATGTGTGTTCCACGCGCAGTGTGGATCCGCCGAGGTGGTACAGGCCAGGCTGGTTTTGTAGCTGTCGCAGTTATCCGTGGTCAGGCGGTAGACGGAGGCGCTGGTCGTGACGAATAGCTCGCCTGCCTATGTATATAAGAGTGCAGGAGAAGTCGATGAATGGCACAAAGTTGCTTGTGAAAGTTAACTTTTGTGAAAAATGTTTAGGCGGCAGTTAGGCAAAAATGAGCATTCCTACTCACTCAACCGAGCATGTCAATAAGTTTAACGTTTGAATTACTTTTTTTGTAAATTAAAACAAAACTTATGATGCGTAGTTTCAAATGGAGGATGGCATATTTCCCGTTTTAATAGATACTTTTAGTAAATTTAAAAAGATATTCCGTGACTATTGACTTATATGGGAATTTGCGTTTTTGTTCTGTATCCTGAAACCATGTTTCCAAAAGTGGGTGATAGCACATGTCTGGCGGCAAGGATTCGAAAACTTGAGTTCACGTCTGAACAAAAATATACCCTCTGTGAGTGTCACAAATGTTTAAGCTCAGATACTTCCCGGTCATCACAAGCGTGCGCTTTAGAGCATAAGTAAGAGTCCCGAACAAAATCAGGCAAGTTCAGCTAATAGACAGGGGTGCTTATCAGCGGTAGTCAGTTCTGTGTTAAATCCACATAGGAATGGTGTGTCCACTAGTACAATATCATTACAGAACGGAACATACGGGATGTTGAACCTTACCTGGGAGTTCCGGTCTAGAACTCTTGAATACAACCACGTAACACCTCTCAGTCATCCAACGCCTACGGTTATTATATTGTTATCTAGCAGTACTTAACACAGTCAGCACGCACCTTCGGCTCAAAAGTGGCCACTGTTGCCCAAGAACACAGTTCGGGTTCTGTAAAGACTATGCCCCATATCTGGTTGTTTTTATCTTCTGTTAATTGGAGCTTGATGTGATGTTCAGATCACATCATACTAGCAAATATCGTCATGGAGCAGTTTACGAATGGATGCGAGGGCTGTGGTCCCGGAAGGTTTTATGAGTAAAGAAGAAGACTAGTAGGGCACCTAAACAATTTGGTTATTAATCTGAGTTTTCGAACTCGTGCTGGAGTCCATTGTCTGAGATAGCAGTGGCAATAGTAAAATAGCTACACTTATATGGGTACAAGCTTATCACTGATAAATAGCACATGTCTGGAACTGACTGCGTAGGGATCTTTATGCTGGTGCCTGATCGACACATCAATTTATCGGGTTTCCATCCGAGGCCCAGGCTTCAGTCAAATCTCGTCATATTTTTTTCTTCCGGTGTGGGCGATTATTTTGACTGGTTGTGAATTTGAACTCATGGCCTATTTCCTAGGTGTGGGCAGCTACCTGCGATAATTTGTCACCACGTCGCGCAAACACCTTATGTTCATGTATGCGTGATCCAAACATGCGTTCAGTCTTACCTGTGTAGGTACAAAAACAGTTTACGCATGGAATGCGATAGGCTACCTCAGATTGCTGCATTGATCTGGCGCCGGCATGCAGTACCCCGTGCAGTCACATGCAGACTTTCGCCGGTGATCATTGATTGGTTCATACCCCTTATGAGTTTAGCCTTTTTCGGTTGCCGCTGGTATCCCTGACGATGGACTCCCGCACGAGTTGGAAAGCTCAGAGTAATAAACAAATTGATGCCACACTCAACCAGCCTTCTTTTTGTACTCACGGATCAGTTTTGTCGACTGTGGTTGGAAGTATAATGCTAATAAAGTTCTGGCCAAAATATCAGCCAAATCGCCTTGTGTGCTACCTTAAAAAGACGCATGCGCACTCCTCCAAAAAACATGAATCGAAATGCTTGCGATTCGCCGAAGAGAAGGAAATTCCCTTTAAAACTTAGAGGAATCATCCGGCAACTAACTTTTCAGTTCAGCCAGCCCACTCATTACGAGCATGCACAAGACCGCAAAGCTGTGCGAACGCGGCCCGCAAATTACCACCTCACATTCGACTGCTTAGACGCCTGCAAATGCAGTCCTGCCTAAGTTGGAAAGCAACGCTAAACCAAAAAAATGCAGACAGGCCTGCCTTGCCTGTGCGTACTCTCAACTAAGGAAAAACCGGCTGCTTTCAGGGCGTACTTTGACAAGGTCAGATTATCAGCGATACACTGGTTTTGTGGAGATTGCCGTTTGAAAAAGGAAGAGGCTATAAGCCACGCCAATCACAATCCTAAATCTCATCATATCGAGTTGAGCTGACACGAGCCTCCTATTGATGCATAAAGGGCTAGGGAGAAGGCAGTTGAGCTGCTCACACTATGATTAAGTGGTTAGGTCTTTTTTCCCTTTTCCCCACATATTAGCGTCAACCGGTAAGAGTCGTGAACTGAATTATTTCTGGAGAACGCACTCCTACCCTGGACTGGGAGCCTGGCTGCATTAGGCTCCCTCATTGCACTGCATCGATGTCTGCTGAAGCCTGATTCCCCTGCTTGGTTGTCAGCCCCTTTGTTACCCGTGTAAACCACTGTGTCTGCGTACACATCACAATACGGTTAAGGTGGGTTGGCCAACTCATCAGCGCAATGGCGGTCCTATTCATCTGAGACGAGCAAACTACTACAGAGGGTTATACTGCTAAAAAGATGGTCTGGCGAGTTTTGGCCTATATTCTAATTTGTCTAAAGTCACTGCTCGTTATCGGCGTCTGGGGAAGCTTGGCATAACTTATCGACTGAAGGAGGCAGTCGAGCGATACATCAGGCGACCAAACAACTTTCTGCCTCGAAGCTCAACCTCAGTCACCGTCTATCTGGACTAGCACAGGTCCTAAGTACTCTGTTATGTACCATTTCAAAGTTCCGGGTGGTATATTTTGTGTAACAGTTGCCCAGGTTTACGTTCGTTCTGGAAAGTTGCCATTTGAGCCGATACGTCGGCCCTCCTACTGCCAGCGAAATATTGTGCCAACCCTAACGAGGACAATAAATGGAGAAAGGGTTACGTTGGCATGCAGTACTGTGTTCCCTTAGTTGGAGGGCATATTACGTTCTCGCTGATTGGACGTCGGGGCGTTGAAGAGTTTGATGCAGGGTACTGCAACGAGCGGTATTGCCAGTAGTCTCATGAGGACTCAATAAAACTATTAGCATTAGTTACGTGAGTGGCCTTTGACCAGCAGCCCGTCAGCGCCACGCTAAATACCATAAAATAGCGTAGTTCACCGTTGCCCTGTCCTTCACTGACAGAGGCCTGTTGGTCACGAAACATTTTTGAGCGCTGGATGCATTTTTGTTCAAATATTTGCCGTCTCTGAGATTGAAAGAATCCGCCTGAATAAACCACAGAACATACTTAGTAACGACTAAGAAGTAAGTAAGTTGGTGAATATTAGATTCTATAGCTAAGTAAAAACCTGGTCTAATACTGAACACTCGACCTCCATTATTAAAAATTCAATTAAACTAGTTTAACTGCGTCGGAAAAATTCTCTTCGTCACCTCTAGTCAAAAGATGCAAAGCTGAATCCTTAAGTGCGTCCCCAAAAGAAAAAAATCCTCGTCATTTAGCTTCAGCACTGTCAGGTTTTGGTTATGGAGCCCGTTAAGTCAGGAACATATTTCTACTACATAAAAAAGCTTTATAATTTGTCGTTATTCTATACTCCTTGCAAAAAAACTGCAGCACTGAATCTGTGATTAATTACGTTTTAGCTTCTGCCTAGAAGATGATGCTTCTGCCAACTACGTATCTGTTAGAGATGGCAAGTTTATTTCTAAAATACTTGCAGTGACCTCCATCATTAGGCCTGCGATCTTCTCTGGACCGGAGGATATCGGTATTTTCGTGAACTTTTCATCCCAGTCACTCGTTTGGGACTGGGGCTGGATCCATGGTTTCCGCATATTGAAGACGGAGGAATCCTTGAGGGCACTGGGCGACTGCTTAACGGTGTGGGGCACGCGCAGGGTTTCAGCGGGTTTTGGTTGTCCAAGCCGTATAGTGCGCAGTTTACAAGTTCCAAACAGAATCGGCGAAGTCAGCAAACCCTGGGCACTTGTCAGCCTAGTAGCCTCGTAGAAGACTACTTGTAGCAACTGGTCTTCCATACCGAGCCAGAGGACCGTGCTGACAAAGTTCACAACTGCTTTCGACGATCTTGTGGTTGCCACTTGGTACCCAGTTATAGAAGTCCAGGACTTTCCAGAGACCATGGCGACTGCGTGCCCGAAGATGGGGAACACTGGTATGTGACGACGAAGGTAAATGGCTTCTGTTCGTCCCATGGAGAGCTCCTCCTCCGTCAGATTGTTAGAGCTGAATTTTTCGCACTAAACAGGAACACGTCAGGGAGCAAGGGGTTGAAATTGTTAAAGCACGTGCAAAAAACTGTGCAAAACAAGTAAGGCTGGACTAGATATGGAACTTGAGGAGCCAGTCTGTCTGACATGCCAATCAGAAAAAAAAACAGATTGAGAAGAGAAATACAAAGAAACGCACTGTCAGCTTGGTGGGAGATAATGTCTGCAGGATCAGAGCATCAGAATAAATAGATAAAACCCTTGCAACTCAGAGCCAAATTTACAGGTTTTGAAACAGATTTCTGCTTTTTAACTATCTATCTACATACAATACTATATATAGTACTATGTATAATACTATATGCTACTAGTCTGCGCCTGATGCAATCATTCTGATCCATTCCATGCCATCATTAGACCATGCAGAGAAAACGAATTTCACCTTCCTGATCCGAGTGGAAAGCGGCATACGGTAGTTTCATTATGGTTTCTTCGCATATATTTATATGTTTTGGTGAATAGAACACGTCGATTTCAGGATACTAGTCGCTGCAAGACAGTATGTATGGGTTCTAAATTGAGGCCTCAAAGCGTAAAGGCAAGTCTTAAATCCAACCTTCAACGAGTCCTGCCTGATTCGCTGCATGACCTGGTGGCTTTTACTGTTTCATTACTACCGTGCGTGCTGTCAATAATATAACCAAACGTTTTCTAGGAGTCTCCGTTATATAAATTATTTGGCTAAATAAGGTGACTTCTCACGACGTCACAAGTCAAACGCTTTTTCAGATAGACATTTGAGGCTAAATAGGAATTTTTCGAATCTTAGAAGTGGGTTTGGTGCACTCAGAAGGCCTGCTTGCATAGCTCAATTCATTAAGCATCGGGATTTCACCTCACCTCACCTCAAAGCTCACCGATCACAAACGGAACTCACAGGTTCTGCTCTGCCTTGAGGCTCACTCTCGAGCCCCGCCAGCAGCCGTAGAGCGGCTAGTAGTAGAATTGGTGGATGAATATTTCCGGCTAGGGTTAGAGCGTTGGATGTCTGAGCAACGAGTCACGGGTTCGATCCTCCGGTGGGTCACCACCTGGGGTTCGGTATGGTTGGCTGACGACGCCTAGTAAGCCAGAAATGGCCATTCCAGTCTCTCTTTTCTCTGCCGGCAGTATTTTTCTGCCTCCTCTACTACTAGCCGCTGTGTGGCTGCTGGTGGGGCTCGAGAGTTAGCCTGAAGGCAGAGCAGAAATAGGGAGTTATGATGGCAATCGGTGAGCGTTCAACAACGAATGGAAGTCAATATTCCCGATCTAAACCGGCAAGACAACGAGCCCGTGGCTTAATGATTAGAGGTTGAAATTCTGATCAATGGGTCGGGGGTAGGATCCTCGTGTGGTGCACCACCTGGGGTTGGGTATGACTGGCTGACGATGGCAAATAAGTCCGAAATGGCCATTCCATTCTTTGCCGGCAATAGTAATCCAGGTTGTCATCTGTTGTCTATCAGATTTCATTCTTTGATCATTTCTCGCATAAACGTTGTCCATTTTCAAAATCACTGAATCATTTATCTAATGACCAGAGGAAGTTAAGTCCTGGCTGCATGCTTCATAAGTGTTGATTTCACGATGATTGAGGGTTCGCTTGAGGATGAAAAATAAACTTTTGAGCTCCAACGGTGACTTCAGTCTGATTAAAGCTGTGGCCAGAACCTTCGTCAACTGCAAACCAGCAAATGGGAAGCGTTATAGACACCGAAAATAGGGTTGCAGTGAGCCCTTTTTTGCTGACCATGTCGGCCGTTGTCTGAGTCGAGGTTTTCCATCTTTGTTCTATGTAGCAATTTTGTAGCGAATTTAGTGCAAGGTTTCAGGTATTACACTCAGTTCAATAAACATACGATTCGCTCAGTACTTGGTAAGCCATAAGTTATTTGTCGGATAGGGAGTAGCCATTCTTTCTGGCAAATCCTGCTTTCTACCTCCTTCACCACCGTCTGTACTGCCAGCACCAATACCACCACTAGCACACAATCTATCAAGGAATGAAATATTGCAGCATACATTTAAAAACTCACGATGTTTGGAAAGGGGTTTTCGCGCGGCTCAGGTCGCGATTTAGCGGACGAAGAGAACGTCGGAATGACTGGACCCTTAAATGCGTGCTCCAGACTTGTTACATCATACACACAAACCGCACTTCCCTTAGGCGCTGGGCTGAAACACACAAAGATTGGAATTTTAGTTTTAATTTGAATTCTCCATCGAATTGTGCGTCCTTTTTTGAACAAATTGACTTTCAAACGAAAATTCACGAGGCCTAGCACATTCTCCAATACGGCGAAGAGGCTGCTGTCCTGGCCTCAGTCTTAATTACCTGGATCTTATTTCAATCTTACACCATAAAGTTCGTTTAAATCCTTAGAATGAAAACTGTATTATGCTATGGATGACTAGCGTTTTAAAACACTAAAATCGCCCCGAAACTTGCTGTATGCTCAATTTGTTAAAATCAGTATATCCTGGCGGTCAAACAGTTTTGCTTTATAACTCACAAGTTTTTTATGCCTTTTTGGTGCTCGCACGTTACTGGATACTTTGTATGGCCCGCTTTCGATGGATCCGACTAATTAACCTGCACACGTAATCAAAACTAACCAAATAATAGTGCTTAACGGCATTTCGTAAAGAAGAGAAAATACATGGGGTGGAATAAAGCGAATCCCTGCGTACCTCTAACGGTAAATAACCAGAACTAAACTCTTACATAAAGAAAAGTGTTACTCGTTATTGCTATTTATAAAATACGCACACGGTAATCTATAACTCGTCAAGATGTTTTCCTTATTACTCTCAAGAGAATTCTTATTAGGGAGTTGAATGCCCACAATAGTTGATTTGAGTACTGACTTACTAATTTGACCACCTAGAGTTTAAGCAATGCTATCCGCTTGTGAGGAATCTTTTGCCGTCATTTTAAGATTTCAATCCAATTTTCTTGCAAGTTTAAAGACCGCCCCATTTATTCGGGAATGCTTCTATACTCGAATCTTTACCTTGTAAGCGGAGAGTACCTCCTCAAATATTTCTGGTCTACGAAGGACAAATAAATCAGAAAAGTTTTGGATTTTTAATGAAGAGAGCGGTTCGGCCTGCCTCGTTAGATTGATTATCATGTTTCTTTTTGAGAAGGAGAGCGAGAGATAGACGAGTGAGATTATTAAACAGACACACATTATGTTCTTGATCTAATTTCTACACATGGATATCCAGTTCTAAGAGTTCAAAATGACGGTTATGCAAGCTGACCAGCTATTTTACTATAACCCCGTTAGAAGTAGGTCTTATGCACTCATTGAGAGACAACCGTATGATCACGAAACTTAAGCAGCACCCAAGTCACTAACTAGCATGCACACAAAACCATGCTCCATAAATTGGAGTCCACTTTGAATTACAAAAGGACTGATTTCATTGAGCCCTGCGATGGATAATAACATTCACTACGAAAAGCTAATGAAATATTCATTTATAAACAAACTTTACCTCAATAAGCTGTAGAAGGATGAGGCTTGCTTTTACAAAAGGACACACAGTGGATGTACTATGTCATGAAAAGTTAACGACAATTCTGTAATGCACTTACGAAAAGCAAAAAATACTGCACGAGAGTTGTAAGAATAAGTATTGCACAGCATAATCCTAAGGTATTTCAGTCACGTGAGGATTTCAGCTTTTGAAAAAGCTCCTTTCCGGCCGATAATAAAATCTGCACTGTTCCAAAAATGAGTATACCGTTTATATGCATTTTTCCAGTGATTTTCGATGCCTTTATTAATTCAAATATGGTTGAAAGAAACGATGCCCAAAAATATACTTCTTGTACTCATTTATTAAAAAACTACGTCCACTAAACACTGCGATCTTAAAGTAAGGTTGTCTTTCAGTTTTAAAAAAATGTTTTTTTAATACGGAACTTCTTTATACCGTAAACTGTTTATTCCTAAAACACCGTATCTTTGCATTAATTACTCCTGATTGTAAACTATACTATATGTTTCACATTCGATGTTACCTTTTAGAGCCTTACATTATCTCTTCCTAACTGCGTATATAAATGTAGGATTTTTTGTAAGGTAAAATATGCAGCCTATTGTTTTAATCGCCTGAGCGCAGGTTTAAAACTAGGTCAGGTTCAAATTATTCAAAGATAAAAAAGCTTATTAAAAGCATAACATAAATTTTTTCAAGTATAAAATTTAACGGAGAGGTAACTTGCTGCAGAAAGAATATTTTTACGTGTGCTTTCCATAAAATATATTTACATTCATAAGGACACCGAAAATCAATGCGGGAAAAATGCTTACGAAGTAAGTATCCGTATTTACAGAGTGTAATTTTTGTAGGTGGCTGGAAATTAGATTGTACGCTTATTTTACAGCCCTGCTTAAGTAAGCTCCTCTAATCGAAAGTAGATTTCAGCATTTTGACTAGGATTTCGTGAGATAGTACATCTACTATACACACACAGAGGAAACCGAGCAAAAATGTGTTCCAGCGCAAAGGAGGCTGTGTATTCCTCAAGCTCAAGTGCGCCGATGCATCACGCTCCAATTGAAATACGAAAGAAAGGTTGTTCTTAAGATTTTGAGTGCAAACCCAACCAGGCAGCAACTATGGGTAGAAGAGGTGCTATCCAAGCACATTATCTCTCCCTAGGCGTGGTTAATCATTAATCACATTCGCTATCCCGCTAACATTCGTCTGATAAGGAACTGGTGAAAAAGAGTAAGGAGTTAGCTTTCAAAAGAACCAGAATTAGGTAAACTGTACTTAATCGAATATCTGTCTTGCAGTTACTCAGAGAGATAAAGGATTAGCTTACGTATCAGTGGCAAAGACGGCATACAGACGCTGGGCCTGTGCATCCCATTGGGCTGCGGTAGCGTGCGTGAACGTGAAGCGACGTGTAGTTCTGACCCTGAAACCCTCCGTGATCGCCTTGGATTGGCAGACGAGATCAGCCTTGGCGAGGGTTCCGAAGAAGTGCTCACTGATGCGCGGTAGGCCACCCCGATCACCTTTGCAGATCCGAACCAGGCGGGTTACGTCGTCAACTTCCGTAATTGGAACGCCACCGGTCTCGGAACGGCAGTGTCCGGCATCTTGTCGACTGGGTCGTTCGCGCAGAACAAAGTAGATGGCGGTTTCAGTTTCAAACCCCAGGAGTATGGTTGCGGGTTCTAGTTATTGGTCGGAAGGGAGGGAGAATTGGAGATGGGTTTTTGCTTACGCTGAAATTGTGGTTCTTAGGTTTATTATATGTCACAACTGGCCCAGGTTTTGAGAGAGTAACTGAAATGTTTATGTAAGTTTATATGCTTCGGGTCGCAACTTAGGTTCTATATATTTTAGACGTTGGCTCTTGCTTATGGGGCAAGGGTGATCCTTACATATTGAGTTTAATGCATCGTCACCGTCACCTTCATGGAGGCCGCGTCGGCTGCTCCTTTAACGTCGGGCTTTATGATGCCACGTATGTGCCTAGATAAATTAACCATTAACCGAACGTTTCAATAGGCGTTAAGATAAATACTATAGCTGGCTTGACATTATATGATCGTATTAAAAGGGCAAACAAAGGCAAAAGCACGTGGAGTTCAGATGATTTACGTGCGGAAAATGTCTCTACTTATTTGGTGTGCACTTCTTTCGTTGATTCTTTCGCACTTTATAATCTCAGTAAATTTTTGTAAAATAATGCGCCTAGAATAACCATGCTTTGCAAATTTGTATAGGGACTTGCATAATTTTCCGTTGCTGAGCACGCCGCGTACTTGCTTAGAAGCATTAATGACAGAAGGCGAATGCATTTGGCTCGTTGCAAGCAACAAGGCCCATTATTGTGTCTCACTAATTCGACGTAAAAAACGGTCACTAACACTTGAATTGCTTTATAGTGAGGCCGAATTGAGCCGCATCTAGCACACTTATTCCTCTTACAAACATCTGACCGCAGTAGCAGAAACCATTTAAGGATGAGTGGGGCGATCTCGAGCGCGGTGTTTGATAAAGTCAAACAATCCGTCAATGCGTGCCACGCACGATCTGTTTCCCAATTCATGAACCGGGCATCTGGAATCTCATATCTATTAGAGTACCCGTAAAGCCACATTGAGAACGGGACATTGCCGATCGGCTCTGAGTCCTTACCAATGATCAAGTCATCTCGTCAGCATGTAATCTTACAAGCTACGACTCCTGGCACATTGGATTTTTCTCATTGCGAATAGTGGGTTGGTGGGCCGTGCGGATGGATTCTCCAGTGTCTATCTCACTCCCCTCTTCTCTATCCCTGCGCGCCGGTCTAAAGTCCGAGCCTGTTCACCACCTGAAGTTGGGATTGGGCATAATGGTTAAGGCGACGTCTGGGGTCTGCCAGCATGCGTAAATACAAAAGAAGTTATGGCCTCATGCGGACACGATGCATGTCATATATACGAAGATACTTGATGGGAGGTAGAAGATCATAAGTCAGCATGCTACCCCGTGCACATATCCTTGAGATTATGCTCGCTTCAAATGACTTTATGTCACCTGCAATGGAAAATCTTTTCCATTCGGAAGAGGCATTGCCGTATACCAGCGTTTCAAGTGTTTCGGCGCCTACATTACCTGGAGTAGGTGACCATTCATCACTGCACTATGTTCACTTCGCTAACATTAATTGCATCATTTCACCTGTAAGATTGCGGGCAATGTTTTCTATCCAGAAGATCGGAGCTTGCCTTGAGTTAAGGGTTTGGCAGCTCAAGGCCCCCTTGACTTTGTCTCTTTTGCGAACTTCTTCCAGCAACATTGAATGTGCCACCTCAGACCGTAAATGGAGGACTTATAGGGAAAGGAGTGGCATGGCAACAACTGCAAGCGGAGGGCCAATAACATATCAAATTTGCGATGAAAGATTTCAACATACTCGATAGTGAGGTCCAACGATCTATCGTGATTGCAGAACCAGGTGTGGTTGGTCTAGTTAGACTCACAGCGTCGGTCTGAAACCCTCTTTGCTGGTCACATATCGGCGGAGAATCCCTAATCCAGAGTTATTCTTGATAAATAAATAGCATGCAAGGAGAGCTATCTCTAAAATAATTGTCGTTTGCAACCAGATACATCAAAATCCCATGAGCTTTTGTTTATTCCGAAATCAGTAACAAGAGCACGAGCCTGTGTGTCAATGGTAAGGCAATAATTCAAATGAAGCGGGGGTAAGATTAAGCTTCTTCTCTTTTCGACGGTGGACTTTGACCGGTGAAGGACGAAAAATAACCCGAAATAGCCAGTTCTGTTTCCATTGACCATGTGAGTAACAGGCATTAAAGCAGGATTTGTTAGGCCACCTTCAGATGTTGCACTCATAGATCTTCTTTTTTATCTGTATTTTCAAATTCAATTAATTAAAGCACTTTTACGGAAATAAATAATATTTTTTTATTGTGGACATTATTGAACAATATGCACGATCTCGTCTAGTGCCTAATGGGCAGCGTTCGCTAACTGACGGAGATTGTGCATGTAACGTAGTGATACCAGTAAATGATCACCCAAGAGTCTGTTCCTCCACTGCGTGAGTTCAGAACGGGTGCCACATTGACTCATTACATTTATCCCTTCTGTCCTTATCTAGTGTCACAGGGGCTTTTGATGTTGTTGGGCCGTATCTTCGCACAGCACTGCCCATCTAGCAAGTTCGCAGAGTCCACTGGTGCACGAATGAGGAGAGTGGTGTCGAGACACATACACACAGACACACTTATTCATTACAACTTAGTGCTTTCCTTACTATACTTAATCCGACACGCCCGAAAGTATCCTGATATGGCAGAAGTAATGGCTCGGAAGGATGAAGACTGAACGGAGAACCCAGCGCCTCATTGAAACAAGGGTCTTCTGTGATGGTCTACTATTCATCCGGCCTTTATGGGTTCGCTCGCTGCCGTGAGATCCGAGCCTGGTGTGGTATATGATATTCGGCGTTTTCACGTAATGTAAACCACTGCACCAGCCAGCTAGATTCGGATAGTCCGTGGAGATATGGAAAGGGGAAGACAGATAGGGCTTTGGCAAGGGCGATCGACCTACTTCGGACTCTGTGTAGATGTTAATTTCCTCTCCCCCACAACGTGAATAGTTAAACAAACTTTAAAAGTATTACGACGCGCAGTAAGACGCAATTCAAAGGCTCCCAACGGAAGAGAAATTTTGGTTTTCTCCTCTGAATTAACGTTCAGAAAGCACTTTTTCCATCTTACTGTGACCTGGATGAAATTCTGACTTGCTTGAGGTCTGCGGGTCCCTATATCCTTTGAAGCCTTATCGTATGGCAGTAGAGATCAGCATGTATGAGAGGTACAGTCTTATTTACTTTATCCTACGGTGGAACGCAGTGAGGGCAGAAATAGAGAATGAGACAGTAGGAGCAAAAATCTAACCCACTGGACATAACTCCGTGCGTAAGCCGCTGTTGCGGCTTCTCATGGACAGTAGAGGTTTTCTGGTTTCATAACCGATCGGTGAGCGTTGATCAACCCATGTCAATATATCCTCTCTAAACCGGAAAGACAAGGAGGCCGTGGCGCAGTAGGCTAGATCATTGAACTTCTACTAAACAGGACGCGGGTTCTAGTCTTTGGTTTTGCACCACCTAGGGTTGTGTATGGCTGGCTGATGATGGCTAATGAGCCGACAATGGCCACTCCAGTCTCTTTTGTCATTGTCAGCCATTTTAATAATTACCGGTTTTGTTCGCTTGCGATCGATGACACCTGCTGACAGCTGTCAAGAGCACACTGAAATTCACTTAATTCGTGGCATGTTCCATGTTTAGTCAACAGTTGCAGCTAAAATACACAAAGCGTGAAATTTTTTCACCCCATTTGTATCTGTGCACTGCATCCATAATATGCGGCATTATTTATAACGTTATTACACTTGTGCGAATTAAAGGCTGCACACTTCAATGTGTGTAGCAGCAAACACTGCCGTTGAAAGGAGAGGGCTTGTGAATAGACCGCAGATAACCATTAGGCACCGATTAGTGCGACCAAAAGATCCGTTGCAACTGGGTATACAGTCAGTAGTAGTTACCGAATTTGACGTAGCTTCGGGCAGAGTAACTGCATCACATAAACGGAGAGGTTACTAAGCATGCGGGTAACCGCAGAAGTAGCCGGAGTGAGATGGAATGACTTTGGCCCTCAACTAGTGGCTCTACCACGACAGTTCGACCGTCGTAGTCCGACTATGTCCACCGTATGCTCATGGGAAAGTTGAGCAGGGACGGTGACTTGCGCGTGATTTAGTTTAAAGTGATAGTAGACTTGCGCTGCATCTACCGCACTCTCTCCTCCTCCCCCACCTGAGCCCGGTGTCAAGACAGAGTCAAGAAGACCGGAGGCGGGAGAGGACGCAGGTGGCTGGCGCGGCCGGGTCCCCTAAGTCCTAGCCGCCCATAGGCGTGCCACCACACCTCTATGTTCGGCATTTGTTATGGGAGCGCAACCCAAATAACGCATGCCATTTTCGAATGTGGCCCCCGTGTTGGTCCAACGCATCTACCACGTGGCCCGTTTAGGGGGCACAGTGGCTCTACCAACAGCTCTCAGTCAAACATCTAAGTTCTATGAGGTCGAAATTCTCGCAGGAGGCAATGAATTCGTTAACCGTGGGTTACGCGGGCGATGATTCTCCGATCCCCCCCAAGCATTCCCAGGACACGATAATCAGTCACGCTGAGAGCACGTCACCAATCAAAAATGGTGCTGAATCGGTGACAACCAAAGAATCAGCTATGGGCGTGCAAGCCATTTATCGCACCAAGTACAACCGCGAAAGTTGAAGGTGGGAAGCAGCTTATTGTGACAGCGCTACAACAACTGCATCCTGTAAAGGCTGCCAACTTTGTTTATACACACCCTTATCTGTCGCTATTTCTCCAGGTGGGTTCGAGTGTTAATCCCCTATCTGTGAGTGTCAGGCACTCCCACTCAGCTGGGATACTAGCCACCCCGCTCTCGTGTTGTTATGTTCTGGGTTCGTGTTCAAGTACAGTGCGTGGGCCTGCGCCCTCTCCCACCTACAGTTTTCTGGACTCTGTCTTGACACCGGGTCTAGGTGGGGAGTGGAACAGATAGTGAGGTAGATGCAGTGCAAGTTTTCTCTCAGTACAATCTAGCTTAAGTCACTGCCCCTGCACGACCATGCTGTAGAGCATACGATTGACGTCATAGGAATACGACGAGTGAACTCTCATGTTTGTGTGTTTGTTTGTTTGTGTTTGTGCCCCCTAAACGGGCTACGTGATAGATGCGTTGAACCAACACGGGGGCCACATCATTGCACGGCAGGCGTTATTCGGGTGGCGCTCCCATAACGAATGCCGATCATGGTAGGTGTGGTGGCACGCCTAAGGGTGGCTAGGACCTAGGGGACCCGGCCACGCCAGCCACCTGCGTCCTCTCCCGCCTCCGGTCTTCTTGGCTCTGTCTTGACACCAGGTTCAGATGGGGGAGGAAGAGAGAGTGTGGTAGCTGCAGCGCAAGGCTACTATCACTTAAAACTTATTCACGCGCAAGTCACCTTCCCTGCTCCACCCTTCCATGGAGCATACGGTGGACATCGTCGGACTACGACGGTCGAACTATCGTGTGTTTGTTTGTGCCTCCAAAACGGGCCACGCGGTAGATGCCTTGGACCAACATGGGGGCCACATCATGGCACAGCATGCGTTATTCGGGTTGTGCTCCGCTTACCAATGCCGAACATGGAAGGTGTGGTGGCACGCCTAAGGGTGGCTAGGACTTAGGGTACCCGGCCGCGCCAGCCACCTGTGTCCTCTCCCGCCTGCGGTCTTCTTGACTCTGTCTTGACACCGGGTTCAGGTGGGGGAGGAGGAGAGAGAGTGCGGTAGCTGCAGCACAAGGCTACTATCACTTTAAACTAATTCACGCGCAAGTCACCGTCCCTGCTCCACCCTTCCATGGAGCATACTGTGGACATCGTCGGACTACGACGGTCGAACTGTCGTGTGTTTGTTTATCTCCCAAACGGGCCGCGTGGTAGATGCGCTGAACCAACACGGAGGCCAAATCAGGGTATTGCAGACCTTATCTGGGATGAGCTTCCAGAGCAAAAGCCGAACGTGGGGGGATGGTGGCACGCGCAGGTGCAGACTCACGCCCCACCCCGTCACTTTTGCCATTTATGGCTCTGATGCAGGCGTGTTGGCACGGTCAGGGGCGTCTACAGCCGCGCCAGCCACCTGCGCCCTACCCCACCTTCGGCCTTCTTGACTCTGTCTTAACACCGGGCAGAGGCGGATAAGGGAAGAGTGAGTGCGATGAATGCAGTGCAAGTCTAATATCACTTTATACAAATTGACACACAAGTTACCATCCCTGCCCCACCATGTTTGGCGCATACGGTAAACATAGTCGAAATCGACAGTCGAACTGTCGTGTGTATCAGGCAAATGACCTTATTGGTGCAGCGATTGAGTCTTCTGTCCACCTAGCCCACCGGACCTTGGCATTCCGTGTAGCAGGTCGCCTTAGCCTACCCGGGTGGTGTTAATGCCACGCAGACTTATGCATACTTACCCTCGATGTAGGCACTTTTTTTTGGACTGAAGAGTGTTCCCTCCCAGTTTATTTTGCCATCCCAATCTGGCATATGAGCTCGCAGGATGCGCAGGTAGTCGGGACTGACACCGGCTATATAAGTGAAGGTATCCTGGCTATTGAGAACAACCGGTGGATGGTTGGGTTCGAGGGAGGTGAAGTGCGGGTTTTCCCACTGCAGAAGATTTTCTGAGAGGTCGTTTGGCTGCAGGATATGAACAAAGGTGTACTAAAAGTTGCATATTTACTTGAGATGAAGGTAATTTAAAGCCTATAATAATGACATCTTTAAAGGCTCATAGCTTCATTGAGTTAGGAAGAGGTACGATACGAAGAGAAAACACTTTTTAAACCACAGAACGTCTTGATTATTACTCTAGGGAGAAACTCATCGTTTCCTTATTCACATAATGGTCATTCAACAAGACTGTTTGGGATGTCTGGTTGAAAAATGTCTGGCTGTGACTCATTTCCACGAAGCTCGAATTGTTTTGCTACATACAACGCAGAGTACGATGTTTTTAGTTTGCTAGAGGGGCTGTGTTCGATTCTAAGTGCGGATTTTGAATGGACAACTTTATCAGCCAGTTTCCATTAAGCTTCCAATTGTTATCCACATTCAGAAGGTGGCTATTTTCAAATGGTGCTGCATGTTGTTGATTAGCACAACCGCGGATTATAAAATGCCACTCGAGTAAAATAAGAGAACATCGCCTTTGTAGGTAACGTAAAAAGACTTTTTAAAATGTATGCCACATATGTTTAATTTAAAAGTGGATTAAATAGAAGTACATATATCTGCAGTCAAAAAAGTGCAACTGGAACTATTACGGGAACGAAGGGCATTCTAACTTGCCAGAAGAATCCTTCAGTTTCGGGGTTCCCTGTGTTACTGCTTAACAGTAATTTTTACATACCTTTACTGTACTTTAATGAATAGTAGACACTGAAGATGTTTAATTCGACAAACACACGTATTCAATTCTTTGTAATCAATCCTTAACAGATAAGATAGTGCGAGGTAAAAATGCAGTCTAGGCCTGTTTGGACAAGAGGAGAAAGCAATTGCTTGTTGTATCAAGAGCGCTGAGTGGAGTGCTAGGTGGATGTATTTTGTAATCAGCACTGTACCCAGATGGGGTAGGATTAGTGGTTCAACTTGATCCTGGGTAACGGTATCACTTGAATTAACGCTTATTGTGAGCATACAGTTGGGTTTACTAATATTATGGCGACCATGCCTTTCGTCCCGATTAAAGTGACGGTATGCACATGGATGATCAATAACAAAATTACATTAGCAGTCACATGGGAACGCTGAGAGATCCCTTGGTGAGTCTTACTCCTCGCTGCTGCGTCATGCAGCAGCACCAGATCGGTGCAATACGCTACTCTGGACTTTTAGACAGCAAATGTGCTGTCAGTATGCTTCTGGCTGCCTGTAGCAGTTTTTGAATATTGGACGGTTGTTCCGCAGAAGCTGATGGATTCCAGCTTTAAAATTCCTGGCAAGTCTTGAACCGAGCCCGGAAGTTCCATCCCGGGATATTTACTCCCAGTGCGCGCAGTAGTAACGTCAAAGAGGCAGAATAGTTATAGTCATTATCCGCTGGTCTTGGCGTTTTGAGTGAGTCTCCAGGACCTTATTGAGGACGTATATTACTACGCACGCCTGGTTGTTAATAATAGATCGCATGCGTTTGCTGTTCTTAACCTTTTCATTGTTCTGTCTGGAATGTTGCGTCCTACAACAAAACGTTCTAGAATCAGGATGAAGGACTGAGAAAAGCAGATATGGACGATTCGAAGAGTATTGACTAAGGTGATAGTTCAGTTTCCGCTCGGCCTTATTTTACCTAGGGACAGTCGCAGTTCTTAAAGCCAAAAGGCATTACTCCTCACAGGGCAGACGTATTCCTTTTCGTGTATATAAATAGGAACAGCTTATCTATGTTACATCCCTTGCATGTTGTTCTGCTCGCGAGCTAGCCTGATCACCCGAAAGATTTCCACCTCCAGTTCTTCATGACTTTAAGCTAGCAGCAAGACATTATTGGAGTATTTCACTTGGATAATGATAGTACACGCGCACACATATATCCTCAGCAACGTTAGGGCAGCGCAAACTCGGAAAAATATAGCCAATGGCATGGTTTAAAACTGGAGTCCATAGTGCATCCGTGATGGAAGAGTTTTAGAGGGTCTTGTGGGTAAGGGCTTTGGAAAACAGTGTTAGATTTTCTGCCATAATAAGCCGACAGACATAACTCTAGACAGCGTCGACAATTTGAAAGTAAGGGCGACTTATATGGCTCTCCAAACAGGACACGGGTAGAGGACCATCCCGCTCAAGTAATGAAGGTGGACTTGCTCCTACTTTCAGGACGTGTAACTAGTCGTGTGTCTTAACCCTAGCACTTACCACAGCACCAACTTTTACAAAAACCCTGATCTTTATCCCAACCCCACAGTTACGAATAGCTCTAAACATAACCTTAACTTACCTTAATGCTAATCGTAACCATAATCTTAAACCTAACCCTACTCATTAAAAACCCCATTTTCTCAGGAAGTTGACGCAAAGAGAACTTTATTGTGGGCAGTTTCTCTTCCGGCGTCCTGTTTAGGGGGCCATATATGTCATCCTTGCCAAATTTAATCACAGTCACGTGTTCACCTTACATCTGCGGGTTCAGATCTCTTAAGATGAGCTAGAGGTCCAAAACCTGAACTTCGGGGATGTTTAAAACCCCAGGAATGTGGCCTTCACAATCTCGTAGATTACATAGTCGGTAGATTCTGAACGGCGACTACAGTGCACAATCCCCGCCCCCACCTCAAGGGTAACAAACGACTCACCTTGGGCACAGCACAGCCAGTAACGGATTGCTGATAGAAGCTATGACCATTTGGGTAGCGTTCGTAGTGAAGAGCACAGAACCAGACAAAGTCCGTGGAGGGCACTTTGGCGAGAAGGTTGATCTCCTTTACCTGCTCGCACCCCATCTAAAATGAGAAAAATGTAAGAGGGAAAGGATTTACAAGTCTACCTGTAGTCCATGGTTTAAGCTCGATAATGGTTCTACAACTCAATTACTTCTGGGGTGATTTTGCAGGGGACGGAAGTTCGATAGATATATTCTTTGTTACAAAATGCGGCAGCATTGAGTGGATTTAGCAATAGATGCTGGTTTCGCGAAGCACATTTTTTTCTTTTGGTCCAGCATTATAAAATTTTCGGTAACACAATTGTGTTAGAAAATACAATACACCTAAAACAACGCATTAAAAATGACATCAGAGAGAAAAAGCAGGTTGCACTTAGTCGATAAACGTTCATGATAAATTTCCTGGCATTTACTGGTTTATGCTGTTCTGGAAGACAGGACACGACCGAAAATTAGGTTTATGCGTGCAATTTCTACAACTACTATTGACTGATTTTATGGAATGTTGATCACATGAACTCGCGACCCATTGAAAATCACCATCCCGAAACCGACCTTTCGTACAGGATGCACTGAAACTCACGGCCTACCCACCAAAATCCTTGAGATTCTTTTTATTTAAAAAAATAATTTGGGGGCATCTAAAAACTGAATTGAAAGGAGCAGAAACGAAGGTCATTTACTATAAAGCGCTATGATGTCTCTTTAGTGAGCAGTCTTTCCACTGCTTGAGCATATGTCAACTGGAACAAGTCAATTACTCACCTACTGTAAATTGATCTCACTATAAACAATCCGGCACGTCTGAATCTCTCACAGTGCACCAAAAGACATAACTCGGAAGGCTGAAAACTGACAATACAACTCAGACAGTCCGATCGCTCTTGTGTGTTTTTGTGCATGCAGTGACCGACTAACAGGCTGAGAGTCAAGCTTACTGACGTCCACTTCATGTGGCCTCCGTGGCTTTACTATTCGTGCCGTCAGCCACTTGCGCCCAATCCCCGCATCGCGTCTAACCGGCTCAGATGGTGGACTGCTGCCTGGGAGAGGGAAGACAGAGAGGGAGCGAGGTTTCGATTCCGGGAACTGTGCCGCCATGTAATCCAACGCATATTCCTAACAATAAGTTATCTGCCACTTTTTAATCTATCACGGTGCCCTAAAAGCCGTGGCTTGGACGGCTGCCAAACAGCGGGATAACCCGAATCTTCTCTACGGACCGAAAATCAGGCTGTACTGGCTCCTTCTTTGTGCGGCCTCTTTGGCCCTCCCACCCAGTTTGGATCCGAACCACCCCCTCGGTGTTTGTGTGAATTCCTAGTCCCTTGTGTGCACACCAGGCGTTTGTGGCACGCGGTGACGAGGTCTTTAGCTCTGTCACCCACTGCACCTGACCACGACTCCAGGCGTCTTGACTCTGTTTTGACCCCGGGTTCCGATAGGCGGGTGGATAATTGAGCGCGGTAGCTGCAGCACATCTAGTATCACTATAACTTAATTCACACACAAGCCATCATCTTGGCACCCTCCATTCTGTGCCACAGACGGTGAACGATCAATTTCCTAGTGATTGTTTACGCTGGCATGAACATAATTGTACTGTAGAAGAATAACTTGAAAAAGGCACTTCTTCTGCTCACACTTCTCATGCAAGCACTCTTCTTGAAGAATTGTAATATTACCGTAGTGTGAGTGCGGCTGCCCCTGAAGTAATTGAACTGTTAAGCTGTGTTTTCCCAGCCTCACCCACTCAACAGCGGCAACACATTAAATGAATCAATGCTCGCGAACGAAGAATGTGGACAGACATTTCGGTGCCCTTGTCGGACTCCAAGAGCAAAGGAGCCTGTCAGTGTGAGCCCAATACGGGTGCCAATCAGCGTGCAGCCCAAGCTGTCCTAGAAATCAGGGAAAGAGCTATCACTTGGCCGTCCACATTATTGACTCGGACAGAACAGAGTCCCTAAATGCAGATACAGATTTCAGAATCCGCAAATGGCATTGCAGGAACTGAAAATAAATAGACGATCGCCTTTTCTTTTTCGGTGGCTCTGTTTGAAAATCTAATTTTTGCTGTGCACCAGAGTCTCCATTGCAGCAGAAAGATTCCCTCCCCAGAGGTCATGGATCTTTCCAAAACCTGGCCGAATATTTGGTTCAATACTGAATGCGCTACCTGGAAGTTGGCTCAGCATTTGACGCCATGAAGGAGTCTCAATTTTGTCAGGAACTACATCAATTCGAATAAAATATCGATTTTCTCGTTATCACCTGGTTCCCGATCGCTAGTTATAAGGCAAGTGATATAAAGGAATTTGACTTCTCGACAAATGTTGGGTGCTTACAGTAGTATTTTCGCATTTAAGGAAGGCAATGAACTCATTATAATATGCAACAATGTACCTCGAAAACTCACGACCAACTGGTAGAACCAGTTTAATAGGACATTAAGACAATGGTTTCAAAGATAAACCTTGAATTTCTAGCCGCCTGGTGATCTGATCAATAGGTTGCGTGTTCGAGCCTTGGAGGGGCGCCACATGGGGTTGAGTATGACCGCCTGATGATAGCCAATGAGCGCGAAATAACCATTCTAGTCACCCTTTTCCTTGACCGTATTGTTCATCTGCCTCTTCTACTACTAGTCGCCAAGCGGCTGCTGGCAGACCTCGGGAATGAGCCACAAGGCAGAAGGGGACAAGTTCTGATAACGATAGGTGAGCGTTCATTAACGGATCTGACTTAATATGGGGCCCAAGGGACGCAGTACTTATAGCGCGTAGTTGCCAGGCGACCACACGCCTACCATATTTGGCAGTCCTCGGCGTCCTTGGCGGGTGTCGTGGTAGCTCAGATGATTGCTCATCAGTCAGTGTCACCCAGACTCTCATCTTCCGCACGTGGCTGGTAATTTTTCGCTTAGCCACAGAATATGGAAGCGGAAGAGCATTGCACCTGTTGATTTAATAGGTGCCGGAAAACCACTGACTTTAGCAGCTCACGGATAACGCGGTTGTCTCGTCTGGCAAGAATTTCGACCTCATCGAACGTGAACGTGTGACCGGGTCTCATCGAATGAGCCGAGTTTTGGGAGTTAGCTTAATTCCTCCTCACCGCTGCTGCATGCTCGGCCATTCGCGTGCGAAGTAATCTCCCAGTTTCTCCAACGTAGTTGATTTTTATCCGCAACTGCAGCAGACCCGTTAAACGACTCTCGACATTCCTTGCCTTGGTCTTTCGGTCGCATGACCTGCCGCCTGATGGTTGCCTCCAGTCTGTGTGCGACACCAACCCCCAGTGGTGCAAGGAGGCGGCTAACGGCTTCTAAGACGCTCTTCGCGAACGATGAGGCTGAAATTCTCGCCGGAGTTGACAACCGCGTGACTCATGTGCTGCTGGGGTTATGGTTCTCCGGCAAGCATTTAATTAACAGTTACAATGAGCTTCCGCCTCCATATTCTGTATTGCGATTTTCGCCTGGGCAAAAAATTACCAGCCACGCGGGAAGGATGCGGTTGATCAAAAGTTCGGGTGATAGCGGGCCGAATATCCGAGTAATCGTCACGTCAAAGATCGGCAACGCTGATAAAACCACGGCAAGTAACGACTCGAGCAAGGGCCAACGAGCAATCATACCGCCGACCACGACCCCCGGCAAGGCCCACGACGACTGCCAAATATAGTAGGCGTGTGGTTGCCTGGTAACCACGCCCTGCGCCCCTCGTGCCCTTTAGTACTCTTTTGTGTGACTGTCTCTGATGATGGCTTCGAGTGGATATCTGACTTACTTCCCTACTTACTATTTCTAAGGGCAAACAAACTTTACAAACTGACGAAAATGAGGCTTTATATCAAAATATTTGTAGGTAGCTCATCATTCTCATTTAAACACCAATAAACTACATCAATTTGTGACGTCACACGTTACCGATGGAGGTATAATTGCCAGTTCAATGGTGAGAAAACTGGTTTTTCCCTGAAAAGTATAAAATCCAAATAAGGTTACCGGCTCTTTGCTAAAAAAATTTTTCAAAGCTCATCACCAAATCATTAAATGCTATTTTGCAGTTGAAAATTAAATTGATATCCAGGTTTCGGATATAAGACAAAATCTATATCCTCAGTAGTATGAATTCAAAGGATTTTTCATATTTTTTTGCCTTTTCGTAGACTCATAATCATGTTAACTTCCTAAAAAATCAAAATGCAGCTAAAATAATTGGTTCACGATTTTACCACGTGATAGCCATCATGGTTAAAAACCGGAAATATTTTATGCGATCTGTTTGCGGCGTCAAATGAAATTGCAGTTTTGTGCACAAGTCAGTAAACCGAGGTTTTTCGGTTAGAAATTGAAATAGATATTTTACCATTTAACAATTTGGAGTAAAAAGTAAGTATTGTTTCCTCGCCCTGACCCAAAACTTTGTCGTTTTCTGATATCTAGAAAAGGTCAAGGGAAATTCGAAAGAGTATCGCATACAAGCCCCTTCAACCTGTAAGCGAATCATCTAAAATGGAATAACATGCAGGTTTTCTAGGCAGCTTCGGGTGAGATAGCACCGTTTTCTAAAAACGGCCTTTTAAAAACTCGGAAGGAAAATTTAATGTAGTTTGTGAGAAAAATACTCGGAAAAAGCACAACTTATTTGTTGCTTTCTTAGATGGCCTAAAATGCATAAGGTTCACCACAGTTGTAGGGCTAACTTATGCCTTTGAATAGAGCACGGTCTCTATCATGCATAAATGACGTAGTAAAATACAGTGGCATGCATTTTCTTGGTAAAAAAATTGATGAATTTCGACATCTGACTCAAAAAAGCACTGATAGCCCAAACACCACACCATGAAAAATTGCTACCTGTCGCCTTCACACTCTTGAGTTGATCTAATCGGTCTCTTCTAATTCGCCTACTGAGCAAAAAGGAGACATAGATGCTTTAGCAAATTGTTCTCATCTTCGCATTACTTGCGCTGATGTTACAAGAACGGAGTGTTCCAATATCCAAATAAAAAGCATAAATTTGTGTTTTTCAAGGCACTTGCATCATTTGTGTTTGCTTCCTTATATGCGTACCTGCATCAGTCATTTTCGACAAAAGCTAATAGGCAATGGTAAAAACACTTTATTTTAAAGGACATTGCAGTGGGTAGTAGTAGGTGTAATTTTTCCGCAGTATTTCTGTCGTGCACATATTTGGAAGCGGCGGTCCTGTATAAATTCATACTGCTCACTTTGTTGATTCATCGAACTTATCCCCCGCCCTCTCACTTAAGGGGACAGAATAATAACAGTTTATGTGTCTGTGCTTATTCGCATGAGGCCTTATATCACAGTTTCAGTAAAAAACGCCTCTCCGGTTTTTTCACTTTCACATACTTCTATTAAGGTCAGTTACGGCGAGGACGATAGGTATCAGGCACAGTTGTCAAAGAGGAAGAAAATACGATAACGTACCAGGGAACTTCATCAAGTTCTTGCGAAACGGGGGACTGCTCTTGTAATGCCAGTTAGATAAATATATTCATTATTGATTAGCATTTTTAAAGCCTTAAGCCCAGATACAAGCCATGATGTTATAAGCATGGTATTCTTAGGAACAATGTTTTTCAAAAAAAAACAAGAAGCAGCGACCTGGAGCAGTACACGTACGGTCAATAACGAAAGCTGTAATAAATTTTTTGCATATCAACTATTCCCATGGCAGCTTATGACCAAATACTCATACTCATAACTCTTTACTCAGAAAATAGAGCCACCGGGTAAAAGTCCAGAATTTGTGACGCTGAAAGATGTCTGGTTTATGTTTTTATTACCATATACTGGTGCGTCAGTAGTGGAATATAGTTCGTCGGGTAGGGGTACTAGTTAGGGGTAGCACCACACAGATAGCATTTGGTCGCTCCATTTGTCTCGTACAGGTTGTGAATGCTCCTGTGGCCACCTCTAACTGGTACCCGATTCTCACCTGTGGCTCCTCGAAGTTGGGTTCTTCCCAGCGGCCACACCCCGGGCAACTGTCACGACCGGCGGGCTAAACCAGGTGGGGGTCTCCGGTGTTGTGTGTGCCTCGACACCCGGTATGTCTGACTCCCGAACTTCCCACCTCCCCCCTCTCAAAAAGTCATACGGTGGGGGCGACAGCAACCCCGTAGGTGGCCCAGGCTAACTCGGATTGTTCTCCCACTAAAACAAAACCGTTACCCATAGTGGAGTTCGGCAGCCGTCTGGGATGTCCGAGCAACCCTATTTAGGGACAGCACTGCTTGCCTCCTCGCGGAGGAAGAGGCTCGAAAGGTGCCTTAAACAAATGCTGGTTATCACGTCTTCTGCAGCCGGCCGAAACTTGCAGATCGCAAACTACGCGGTCGTAAAACTCAAGCAAACAACAATACCCACCGTCCCAATCCCCCTAGCCATACCCTCCAAGCTACTCGTGTGAGTCCACTCACACTAGCAGCATCGAATGTTCGTTCCCTTTTACACAATCATAGGAGCAACCGACCGGAACGGAGGACGGCGCTAGTCGCTCGGGAACTGGTGCGCTACAAGGTGGATATTGATGCTCTCAACGAGACCCGATTCTCTGAGCAGGGTCAGCTGGAGGAGATGGGTGCCGGCTACACCTTTTTCTGGAGCGGCCGGCAAAAGGCAGAGTGACGCAACGCTGGTGTTGCCTTGGCCATCCGGAACGACATCGTGGAACGTCTGCCCTGTCTGCCGCAGGGTATCAATGATTGCCTGATGAGCCTCTGCCTGCCTCTTCGGGGAGACCAGTTCGCCACCATCATCAGTGCCTACGCTCCCCCAATGACGAGCTCTGATGTGGCGAAGGACAAATTCTACGAGGACCTGCACGCCGTGCTGGCGACTGTGTCGAAGGTGGACAAGTTAATTGTCCTTGGAGACTTCAACGCCCGCGTCGGGACGGAACACGCTGCCTGGCAGGGAGTGCTGGGTCCCCACAATCTCGGTAGATGTAACGATAACGGCCTCCTTCTTCTGCGCACGTGTGCGGAACACCGTCTCCTGCTGACAAACACCTTCTTCCGCCTTCCGACGCGGGAGAAGGCCACGTGGATACACCCTCGGTCGCGGCGCTGGCATCTGCTGGACTATGCTCTCTTCCGGAGGCGAGATCAACAGGACGTGCTGGTTACCAAGGCGATTCGCGATCCCTATGGTTGGACAGATCACCGACTCGTCACCTCCCAGATGAGGCACAGACTGCAAACCCGACGAAGGCCCCAAGATAAGAGACCGCCAGGTAAGTTAAATACACTTTTATTAAATTTGCCTGCTCACTGTTTTGACTTCAGCAACGAATTAACCGAGAAACTGGAGGACCTGCATGCTCAACCTGATAATGTTACCGTGGAGACACAATGGTGTCAACTGCGAAAGGTCATCCAGTCCACCACCCTCGAAGTCCTTGGACGCGCACGCCGTCAACACCAGGAATGGTTTGACGACAATGACGCCGACATCAGCAACTTAATCGCGGAGAAGAATGGATTACACAAAGCCTACATGGGCCTTCGGACTGACGCCAAAAAAGCAGCCTTCTTCAAATGCCGGTGCCTTGTACAGCAACGGCTGCAAGAGATGCAGGGTGCCTGGATGATCCGAAAGGCTGACGAAATCCTGGGGTATGTGGACCGGAATGAAATGAAAAACTTTTTCAAAGCCATCAAGGCCACCTACGGTCCGTGGACCGTATGCGGTCCCCGGACCGTATGCGTTGAAGCCTGCATACACCGACCTACATACACCGACCGGTCCGGGGACCGCACCGCTACTCAGCCCTGACGGCACAACACTGCTGACAGAGAAATCGCAAATTCTAAAGCGCTGGGCCGAGCACTACAAAAGTGTCCTTAATTGCTCATCAGCCATCTCCGATGCTGCCATTGACCGGCTCCCTCAAGTGGACACGAACAATGACCTGGATCTGCCGCCTTCCCTACCAGAAACCACCCGGGCCGTGCAGCAGATTTCCAGCGGTAAAGCACCGGGATCCGACGCAATCCCACCGGAAGTCTACAAGCACGGTGGGCCCTGGGTGATGTCAGGACTCACAACAATCTTTCAGGATATGTGGCGCCAAGGACACGTTCCTCAGGATCTCAAAGACGCCACCATCGTCCATCTCTACAAACGGAAGGGGAACCGGCAACTCAGTGATAATTACAGAGGCATATCGTTGCTGAACATCGCCGGGAAGATCTTCGCCCGTATCCTTCTCAATCGTCTGAACGGTCACCTAGAGCAGGGCCTGCTCCTGGAAAGCCAATGTGGCTTCCACCGACACCGCGGAACAACCGATATGATCTTTGCCGCCCGCCAGCTAAAAGAGAAGTGCCAGGAGATGCGAACTCACCTACACACTAACTTCGTGGATATAACGAAAGACTTTGACACGGTGAATCGCGACGGACTGTGGAAAGTGATGCAGAAATTTGGTTGTCCTGAGCGGTTCACGCACATGGTGCGTCAGCTTCATGAGGGGATGACGGCGTGCGTCACTGACAACGGGACGGTATCCGAAGCATTCGCAGTGACCAACGGAGTGAAGCATGGCTGCGTATTGGCTCTCACCCTGTTCAGTCTCATGTTCTCGGCTATGCTGATGGATGCCTACCGTGATGAACAGCCTGGGATCCGTATCACCTATAGAACTGACGGACATCTTCTAAACAGTCGGTGTATGCAGGCTTCAACGCATGTGTCTACGACTACAGTCCATGAATTGCTCTTCACGGACAACTGCGCCCTTAACACCGTGACGGAGAAGGACATGCAAAGGAGTATGGACCTCTTTGCCGCAGGCTGCGCCGATTTTGGATTAACAATCAGTACTTTCAAAACTGTTTCCATGCACCAGCCGCCCCCCAGCGCGGAATACAATGCTTCACGAATCAACGTCAACGGTGCTCAACTCAAAAACCTGGAAACCTTCGAATAGCTAGGAAGCACGCTGTCACGCAACACGAGAATCGATGACGAGGTTGCCCAACGGATCTCCAAATTTAGTCAGGCCTTCGGCCAGCTGCAGGCCTCCATGTGGAATCGCCACGGTATTCATCTGAACACCAAACTGAAGATGTACAAGGCCTTCGTCTTGACGGCACTCCTTTAGGATGCGGAGACATGGACCGTCTCCTCGAACCAAGCCAGG
Source organism: Schistocephalus solidus (assembly GCA_017591395.1). NCBI lineage: Eukaryota > Metazoa > Platyhelminthes > Cestoda > Diphyllobothriidea > Diphyllobothriidae > Schistocephalus > Schistocephalus solidus. The sequence goes on along the minus strand of WEDG01004067.1, from coordinate 65,461 downwards.
AAGCTTAATCACTTCCATCTCAGCTGCCTCCGCAGAATACTGAAGCTGAGATGGCAAGACAGGATCCGGAATCCTCAGCATCCACGCAATGCTGAGGCAAGTGCAACTGCGATGGAGCGGCCACCTGGTAAGAAGGGACGACGAGCGACTACCGAAACGAATTTTCTACGGCGATGTCGCTACGGGTTCTCAACGGCAGGGAGGTCAAAAACGACGCTACAAGGACACTTTGAAGAAATCGCTTAAGCAACTGCAAATCAACTCGGTGACCTGGGAGGACCTCGCCCAGGATAGACTGCATGGAGAAGATCCGTGAAGACTGGTTCAGCAATCTATGAGGCCAACCGGATCACCGCCGCCAAGGCCAAAAGAGCGGCACGAAAGTCACCAGCGCCCCGGACCAACATCTTCGATCCCCAGGCCCTGCCAACATGCCCGCGCTGTCAACGCATCTTCCGCGCGAGAATCAGCCTGGTTGGACATCTTCGGACGCAATGCACCAACAATCCGACAATTCCAATTTCTACGTCAAATTCTGCCAACCCTCCGTCAGACTCCCACACCCTCACTCCTGGCATCAATTCCATTACTCCCACCATCATAGGGACCTCATCTCTCTACTCATCGTCTGTTACCCCCACCACCGCAACCACCACCGCCTTCGCCTTCACTACCTTCACCACCACCACCGTTAGCGATATGGACTCTCTCCTAAACTGTCCTCAATGCGACCGCACATTCACCTCACACATAAGCCTGGTTGGTCACTTGCGAATCCATCGTACAGAAACTGGTGAACCAGTGCCTGGAGCACCAACACATAGCAGAGATCGTCGCCTCCACTCTCCTCCCTGTCCTCGCGCATTCACTCATCGCATGGGCCTATTCGGTTACATGCACATCCATGACAGCAGAATTCACCGCAATGCCGACAACACCGATACATCATGCACACCCTCCGCTCCTGCCATTCTTACCGCCACTGCCACCCCCATTACCATGAATTACATCCCCAAGCCTCTACCGATTTCTCCTGCCCACACTGCGCCCGCAACTGCAACTCACGCATCGGCCTGGTCGGTCACCTGCAAATCCATCGCATGGAGGCTGGTGAACCAGTGCCTGGGGCTCCGACATACAGTCGCCACGCCCGCCTCCACTGCCCTCACTCCTCCCGCGCATTTACACACCGCATGGGCCTATTAGGACACATGCACCTCTATGAAAACCTGCGGTAAACCATCGGAGGCTAAGCCACATCAGCTCACACCATCTACAATAATACATAGACAACATCCGCACAATCATCATAATAAACCTGATAAAATCACGGTTTCCTAGAAACCGTGGCTTGGAAGGCTGCCAATCTGACGCTTACACCAGACCACGCCGTCGGCCCAGTGTATGTGCTGTGTGTGTCGAGTGGCTGACCAGTAGACTGGGAGTCAGACGGCGAGGGCTCCTCCATATCCCTGATTTAGTGAATGCTGGTGTGTGCTTTATGAGGGCCAGGTCGTGCTGTGGTGCGCGAAGATCGGATACGCCGACCCGTCAGCCAATGCATCCACTCCACCTCAGACAACTGACTGGCTCGGATGGTGGTCTGATTGTGGGGGTGGGAGAGAAGTCAACAGCTCAGCGCATTTTCCTCACTATAAACAATCTGACGCGCTTAAAACTATCACGGTGCGATAAAAGCCGTGGCTTGGAAGGTTGCCAACTGACGGGATAACTCGGACCGTGTAGTCAGCCCAATGTGTGTTTTGTGTGGAGTTGCTGACTGGCGGACTGAGAGTCGGGCTGCAATGGTTCCTTCTTAATGTGGCCTCTATGGCACTCCCACTCCGTGAGATCCGAGTCAATTTTAGTGGTACACCCAGGGGCGGTTCCGGTCGCGCCAGCAACCTGCGCCCTCTCCCATCTCCGGTCTTCTTGACTCTGTCTTGCCACCGGGCTCAGGTTGGGGAGGAGGAGAAAGTGCGGTAGCTGCAGCGCAAGGCTAATTTTACTTAAAACTAATTCACGCGCAAGTCACCGTCCCTGCACCACCTGGTGTGGAGCATACGTTAGACCTCGTGGAAATCGACGGTCGAACTGTCATAGTTCGTCGGTTGAGACTGCCTAGGGTTTTTACTGTAATGGAGGTGGTGTCTTGCATATAAATGGGTTTATAGTGAAGCGAACCTGAACGAGGTTAACCACCTCATTATCTTCCCGTGCAGTTAATATATATTTAATTGGAACCACTGAGGATAGGTGTGCGTGCCCCCTAAACGAGCCACATGATAGATGCGCTTACCCCACCCAGGGGCCAGATCAGGGCACCGCAGGCAAATGCCGAACAGGAGGGGGGGCATGGCGACACTTTTAGTTGCAGTCTCACGCCGCACCAGCCAATTTTGGTATTTATGCCTCTCCCACTCCGTGGGATCTGAATCAGGTGTGGCGACATGGTCAGGAGCGTCACCGACCTAACCCCGCCTCCGGTAGTTCTGACTCTGTCTTTACACCAGGCACGGATTGTGAGGGAGGGGAAAGTACGGTAACTGCAGCGAAAGTATACTATCAATTTAAACTGATCCACGCGCAAGTGATTGTCCCGGAGACACCATACTGTGGTGCATTCGGTGGACGTCGTCGGCCTGCGACGGTCGAACTATCGTGTCAGTGTATGCAGTGGTTCGGATGCTGGCTGGGGCCTGGGAATGCAACTAAAGAGTGAGGTTAACGGCTCAGTGCATTTTCCTCACTATAAACAACCTGAGGCGCTTTAAACCATCATGGTGCGCCAAAAGTCGTGGCTTGGAACGTTGTAAACTGATCGGATGACTGGGGCCGCGCAGTCAGTCCAGTGTCTGTTTGCGTGGAATGACGAACTGGGAGCCAGGCTGCACTGACCCCTTCTTAATGTAGACTCCAAAGCACTCGGTGGGGCCAGCGGCAGGTGTGGTGGCACGCTTAGGGCGACTCCGGCCGCACCAGCCCCCTTCGACTTACCCCGCCTCCGGTCATCTTGACTTAGTCCTGACACCGGGCCCAGTGGGTACAATTCAAGTCTGATCTTAATATTCGCCTATCCTGTCTGCCACCGGGCATCAATAATCGGCTGATGAACATCCACCTGCCTCTGTGGGGAGACAATTTAGCCACCATTCTCAGCGCTTACGCCTCCCCTCCCCCCGATGAGGCAAAGAACAAATTCTACGAGGATCTGTACGCCTTCCTGGTGACTGTGCCGATGGCGGATAAGGTAATTGTCCTTGGTGACTTCCACGCCCGTGTCGGCATAGACCGTGCCACGTAGAGAGGATTGCTGGGCGCCCACAGTCTCACCGGCTTCAATGACAACGGTCTTCTCAACCTACGAACCTGCGCAGAGCACCGCCTGATCCTGACTAGCACCTTCTTCTGCCTCCTGATGCAGCAGAAGGCGATCTGGATGCAAGCCCCGTCCAAACACTGGCATCTGCTAGATTATGTCCTCGTCTGGAGGCGAGACCAATAGGACTTGCTGGTAACAAAGGCGATCCCCGGTGCCAACGGATCATCGCCTCTTCATCTCCAAGAAGAAGCTTTTTCTGCAGCCGCGCAGGAGACCTTGAGGTAAGCGACCACCAGGTAAGTTGAATACTGTTTTTTTTTAATGTGCCTACTCACCATCTCCATTTCAGCAACGAGCTGGCTAACCAGGTAGACAACCCCCAGTCGCCGACGAGGACACCTCCGTGGAGAACGACTAGTGGCTACTGAAGGAGATGGTCCAGTCCACCGCCTTAGATGTCCGCCAACACAAAGACTGGTTCAATACTCTGCTCACTGAGAAGAACCGGTTGGACAAAGCCTACACTAACCACCCTACCGATATAAATAAGGCAGCAGTCTATAGAAGTCACCGTTTTGTGCAGCAGCGGCTGTTGGAAATGCAGGATATCTGGATGGCTCGCAAGGCCAAGGATATCCAAGTGTACGTGGACCACAATGAATGGAATGACTTCTTTGCAGAGATCAAGACTGTTTACGATCCCACAGCCAAAGGAACCGCTCCTCTTAGCAGTCCTGACTGAACCATCCTACTCACTAGACCGAGCACTTTAGAAGCGTTCTTAACCGACCCTCCCCATATCCAACGACGCCATCAACTGATTACCTCGAGTGGAAATCAATGCCGACCTAAATGTCGTGTCCTGTCTTCAAGAAACCACCAGGGCCGTGTAGCACCTCACCAGCGGGAAAGCATCTTGATTGGACATGATCCCTGCTCAGCTTTACCAACATGCAAGTCACCGTCCCTACGCCATCATGCTATGGAGCATACGGTGGACCTTGACGGATACGACGACTGAACTAGCATATGCAATGGCAAATTCTATCGGAGTCAGGTCTATGTGCACATACGCAGGTGTTGATCTCTAAGTTCACATACAAACGCGTCTTTCACCAGTAGCTGTTTGGTTTCGCATGAGTAAGAATTCAATAATGGCCACATTGAGTTGTACTCATCGCGGGCTGACCCTGGTTGCGTAGGAGGACATAGTTATCTTGTCTGTAGATAGCCTACGGCTGTTAGTGTGTCTTGAGGGGTTTGAAACTTGACGGATTGCTTAAGCCTCCTCCTTTACGCCTGTCTTAGATGTGTCTCAAAGAAAGGTCGACTCGGAATGATATAAGCTGACGTGAGGTCATCGTCTATCGCGTGTCACGCACGGGCTCAGACCTCAAGGAAGTGAGAGAAGGAAATAGCCATCGCAGTTTGAGCCTTGAACCGCGTTACTTGCTCAGTTGGAGATCATGCAGATCCCAGGTTTACACATCGTGATAGTTTGAAGCACATGAACAGTATTAAACTGTGCAATTGTACCTCGGTCTCTTCTTAACGTTCTCTCTTTCTCTCTCTCTCTCTCTCTCTCTCTCTCTCTCTCTCTCTCTCTCTCTCTCTCTCTCTCTCTCTCTCTCTCTCTCTCTCTCTCTCTCTCTCTCTCTCTCTCTCTCTCTCTCTCTCTCTCTCTCTCTCTCTCTCTCTCTCTCTCTCTCTCTCTCTCTCTCTCTCTCTCTCTCTCTTACTTACGGGTGGCCTGTTCGCGATTGTCGATCCATCGGTTTGAGATCGAGCAAAGTGGCTACAATGGTGTGACGCTTTAGGTAAACCCGTACTATGCGCGATCACCCATACATAAGTACAGAATCAAAAAATCAAAACTTGAAAGCAGGAGACAATTTGTTAGCATCTGCTAATGCTGCATACATTATTTCCTCGAAGGATCGTTGAGTAGATTAGGACTTCTCTGCATTGCTCACGAATGATTATTGGTAGTTCCCTTTGGTACAAGAAAAACATACTTCGGGTTAACTACATACCGATGGATTGCAGTAGGGGTTCTCCTTCGACTGCGATGGAACAGTATATGAATCAAGGATAGCCAGCGAGTCACCATTCAGTTTCAAAAGCGTTGCACTTGGGAAAAAAGAGGAAATGCAGGTAATGAAGGACGATACGAGGACCTTTACGATTTTTAAACATAGGCTGCGTATTTCAGACTATCAGGTTAGCACCGAATTGGAGCTTACAAGCACAGGCGTAGCGCATTAATTTAGTTTGATATGAAAAGAAAGGGATAAGGAAACTTCATACAGACCATTTAACATGGGTAAAACCACTCTCTTGCACAAATGTAATCAATAATTATAAAATTAATTATATAATTATATACTTTAATTATAATTATAATTATAAAACCACTCTCGTGCACAAAGGTAATCAATAATTATAAAAGCAACCGGTTACTACGTACTATTCGATGCTGAACATGTGCGCAGTGGCATACAGGTTGCATAGTTAACAGTGGCGATAACATTCAGAGATCAAAAGGAAAGTAAAGTAATGCAGCCTCGTCGTCAATCAGGCTCCACCATACAGGACGTGAGGCGAATGTTACCATTTCAGGTGTACATGTAAGTAAAGCAGAAGACGTTTGCTGGTCAGATCATGTTTTTTCGTTGCCTTACGACCAAAGCATGCTCGTGCATGCACGTACTCAGTCGGTTGTCGGTCGTGCCGCAGTAGTTGGCTGGGCAGTCTAGACAGTTGACGTGGTAACTAAAGCCTGACGTGTCCGTTGAACCTTTGCTTGCATGAGTAAGCGTTGGACGGTGGCCTCCGGCCGGTGTCCAACGCCTACGTTTAGCAGTCTTAACACGCGCTCAGTGGCTTCTCAGACGTTCCTCACATAGGGCAAGACACGGAAGGTTTCAGGTCTTTGTTTAAGCACACCTGCTGTCTTTGTGTGCCTTTGGTACCAGCATTTGTTTACGAAGCTGCTTGGATATCAATGGTGAGGAAGAGGCGCCATAGGGTTTTACTTTCTTGCAGCTTCTCAGCCTCTGTGCTGCGGTGCGTCTGGATACGGCGAAAAAGCGATCGGACGCAACTGCGTGATTGCTGTTTTAATGAACAATTTTCTTCATGTTTGTCGCTTTTCAAAACAAATTAGTTTGGAGGGTTCCATCTGTGGTATCTGAACATCCGTCGTCTTCTTCCTTCATTGTGAATTGAATTTATGGGAAAATCGAGTTCAAAGCTCTTTTGACGTCCTCTTTGGCTTCTCGGTGTATGATAACAAAGGTGTCATTTTCGTAGAGCATCCAGAATTTTGGCTAGTAGAGCTGGAAGACCTTAGTTTCCAGTTCTTGCAAAATGGACTACGCTAGGTTGCCGGAGCGCGCTGATCCCATCAGGGTTCCCTGGATTTGCTCATAAACACGGTCGTTAAACGTGAAGTACGTGCGAAGATAATAGTCCAGTAGGTCCATCGCGTGTTCCTTTTTAAAAGGTTTTCCTTCGTCGTCAATGGCCTTCTGTTCACATATCCTCACTTAAATTTCTACGTCCCCCTCTCTACAGTGTTAGAACGTAAACTTGTCGTTTTTAGGAATATTTCACCCGCTGAGGGCTGTCAGAATGCATGGACCCACGGTGGCTCAGTGGTGAGAGCGTCGGATATCTGAGCAAGAGGTCGCCGGTTCGAGTCTCGGGTGTTGCACCACCTGTGGCTAGGTATAACTGGTTGACGACGGTTAAATGAGCCAGAAATGGTCATTCCAGTCTCCCTTGTCTTTGCTGGCAATCATATTCCGCCTATAATACTAGCCACTGTGTGGCTGCTGGCGGGGCTCAAGAGTGAGCCCCAAGGCACAACGGGACAATTGAGTTCTGTTGGCGATCTGTGAGTGTTCATCAACGAATGCAGTCAATATTACCGAGCTAAATGCGGCAGGACACCAAGTCCGTAGTTCAATGGTTAGAGCGGTGAACTTCGAACCAAAAGCTTCATGAGTTTGAGCCTCGGGTGGTGCGCCACCTGAAGGTTGTTATGACTGACTGAGGACGGGTAATGAGCCAGAAATGGCTATTACGGTCTCCCTTTTCTTTGCTGGCAATGGTTATCTACCTAGAGTATTTAATCGTCTACGTTTTTATTTTCCCGGGACTGCTCTAATTCCCCCCAAATTCACATTTCAGCGGTACTGCACACAAACATTATTTTAGTGTGTGCGCATGCGGGCGTGATATTCTACGCCAGCCAAATACAACCCCGCAAAATATGCGCATAATAAAGATGCAGTCATAATAAAATCCCTAGACAAACGAACGCACATGTGGAACTAAGAAGGTTGCCGAAATTCCCATAAAAAAATTCAAAAGGCGACTTGGTGAGCACATGCGCAGTTTTTGATAACTTTTCTTCACGCCATTACAGTTATAGGGACAGGTTGGAAAGAGTCAGCGCCTATCCAAAAGAATAAGAGCACACCTTCCAGCATGGCTGAGCAAAGGGGAAGTCAAGAGCATAAGAAGGTCCATTCTTGCACGTCTTGTTGACACCGGGCATAGTGTGGACCCCAGCAAAGCTTTCCGTGTAATTTATACAGTCCCACCAAACTACCCCGAGCCACTGGGTCAATGTACACTAGCAGCAGCATAAGGTACTGCTATTAGGTTTGAATAAGCCGGTATTGTGCGCACAAAGGCACCTCTTACAAGCTCCACACTTAGCTTGGCCAACGGTTGCTTAACTGCATGCATTCCCCTGCACCATCTCTGTCCTCCCCTTCCCCTAGAACGGCTCTACCAAACACTTACTGCCGCCTATCACGCTGTTTCTCATTATCCTTCCCCTATGCACCCCTCTCAGATAACCCACACAAACGGACGAACGTTATCGATGTCCTGTTTTAACTGTCTACTACGTTCCAACGTTCCCCTATAACTGTACTGGTCTGAAGAGAAGTTATCGAAAGCAGCGCGTATGCTCGCCAAGTCGTCTTTTGCAACTTAGAAGGTATAAAGAAAAAGGGTTGAATTTAATTTGCGCTTCCCCCCTTCATAAACGACACTATTGAAGCCTCCAAAATGATTTGAAGTCAAAGTCGCTTCTAAAATGTTAATATGAATTTTAGTAACCTTGTTTGGCAGAATAGGTATTCATTATTCCTGTAGTTGGGAACAAGGGAGCATAATCCCTTCGATCCCATTGATTACTGAAATAAGTTGGGAATGAATCCGACGGTTTCTGCTGATTGATAACTGTCAAGCTACCGCCTTGTGAGTTTTTGCCACCCGCTTTCTATCCGAAACTTAGTTCAAATGAGTGAACGCACCTAGCCTCCGATTTCAGTTGCTCCAATTGCAGCCGACATTACGTGAGCTTGTGACTCAGTTTTTAAACAATGAGCCTAATATGCTATCAGGCCGAGGATCGGAACTGCCTGATCGATTTACGAACAAAAATAAACACAGAGTAGCCAATTCAAGCGAAATTTTACCTTCAATACTACTTCTCACCCATTGATTTCTCGCTTCAACGGATAAGCCGATATAGCCTTTAGGTAGGAAATCCCCAGAATGTATAAAACTGAATTTGTTGTTTTAATCCACTTCAGTCGATGAGAAACAACCGCAGTCTTTTTAAATGTCGCTTCGAAATACAAAAGTTATTTTACGAATTTAAAAAGCAAGCGGTTGTAATTTACACATCTACGTTGACTGGAATAGCTTCTTATTTTTTGCATAAACTGTTCTTCTACGGAAATAATATATTAACTAAACTGTTGAGATAACAAAGTATTCAGGTAAATTGACACAGAAATTTTCGGGCTCAATCTACTCGCATTCTCTGTCGCCTGTCCCCCTCTCGCGCAAGTTAGCCATGTAGTTGGTAGTCTGCTCCTGACCACCCATAAAGAGCTTTTTTTGTTTCGTGAAGCCAATCGATTGATGTGCACCCATTCCTGATTGAATGATTTAAGCGTTAAGAATTGGACATAAATGTAAACCCCGGTATACAATATTATTTCCACATGCCAGTTATACGGCATGTGGAAATAACTTTATTGAATAAGAACGCCCCTGAAATAATAAAACGGTCTTTCACGCATGTGTGTGAGCCATGCCAATGAAGAAGTAACTGTCTACTCGGGGATTCTTACCGTCGATTGAACCTCCGGACTTTTAAGGCCTAGTATTCAACTTTTTTCTTTGCACCGCCAAGCTAATCATTGTTATAAACTTCCGCCTTTTTTGCAGAATATCGTAAATTTCGTTTGCTACGTAGAACTTGGGATATGTTTTGCTTGACCATTCTCCATCATGCCTCTTTTTCTCAATAGAGCGTTTATTTGCATTTATTTTCAAAGCACTTAGAGGTAACTGTTCATTTACTACATGTACAAAGGTTTTGGAGCCTGGATTAACTGAAGAACTGCTCTGAACGCTATTTCATCCTGAATAACGGCATTGTTTGGCCTTGTGAAAGCGCTGTTGACCGGAACCCACCGTATCTTCCAGCTCAGTTAACGTCCTTGCAGGAACGATGTAATAAGGCCGTCTCTCTCTCCCTCAGTACTCCAGTTTTCACTTAATTATCATTACCTACCAGAGTATAATTAACAGGTTCCTTTATTATTTTAAGAAGCCGGGTAGCTGTTACGCAGTAGACTCATTTAAGCTGTCTTCCCATTGAGCAGTGAATTTTGGTGATATAATGGAAATATTTCGGTGGAAAAACAGGATAAGAGGAATTCGACTAAGGATTAACTCGTCAGATTTTCTTGCTGCTGTTAGTGAACACTATTTTATTCGATGCTCCAGTCACTTTGCTGGTGGTCTTAATTCATCCAATTTTTACCTCAGCAACTCTGCCACACTATTCAGCCTTTTACTAGCCTCGACAGCTATGCTAAACGTGGTAGAGAAAGAGGATACCGCGAATTCTACGTACTTGCCAAACCGTTTATGCATAACTCCATTTGTGTAATGACCAGCAAAACTATATTGGTACCACTGTCGTGTCTTCATGGAACACATTTTTCGCCCTTTTGGGCGCACTTGCCAATCTTTTCACATGTTAACCTCTAACCAACACGTTTGCATCATTTCGAGGCCAAAGGCGTCGTGGTAGACAAGTGAGAGATAGCAGTGTTACCTGTTTTAATTGTTTATCAATTGTTTTTAATTGTTTATCAATCGTTTATCAATAAAATGCTGTGTTTTGTGCGTGTGGAATGCCTTGACAGCGAAATGGTCTCCTTTATAAAGTACTTGATAAGCCATCTTAAGTGGTGGGATGTATTGCATGGGCAAATCGCGTGCCCCTAAAATTCTCTTAGGTTCTCCTGTCTAGGATACATTCGGCAGAATGTTTGTTCAACTCCTGAGTACAACTTCCCGGTTTGCTTATCGGTTTACTGCCATTCTTTCTATACAGCTGTGGTTGTGCGTGTTGGATCACCATCCGTATTGCCCAAGGATTTAGGCACTGTGCACACTTTTCAGATTAGTCCCTGGACTGTGGTGAAACTTATTGTTTCCCCCAGAGAACTACCTAAAGTCACTAGACAGTATAACAGTGTTAAAACATGGGTGGATGCACGCTCACCGATCGATAACGTGACTGATTCGTCCTATTCTGCCTTGAAGCTCAGTCTAGAGCCTTGCCAGCAGCAGAACAATGGCTAGCAGTATAGACCGAAATATATTACCGACAGAAACAAGGGAGACTGGTTTCTGGCTTAAGTGCCATCGTCACCAGCATCACCTGGGCCTCAATGGGTAGAAGCGTTTGACTTCCAATCGGGTTCCAGTCTCAGGTGAAGCACCGTCTGAAGTTGGTTATGGCTGGTAGATGATGGGTACTAAGCCATAGATGAACAATTCAGTTTCCCTAGTCTTTGTAAGTACTGTTCTTCTACCGTTCAAGCAATTTGTATTATCAAAAAGATGCTTGCTTCTGAGATTAATCCGCTTGTGGAGTGCATCTGCAAATAGCTTCAAGATACTCCGTACCCAGCTGACACGTGCACTTATGCAATTGCCGGCTTTTCATTCATATTACTGTTTAGTCTACCACGTCAACAATGGAAGCTCGGTCCAAGTTCCGAGATTACTTACCTGAGATTATATGGAACACACTTATTTTTAATTATACGCAACAGTTTAGAAAAAAACGTGACACGTTTTCAACCCATATTTGTTGCATTCTTGGCTGTAGCATTAGTGTCTCAACGAAACAGGAATACATAGAACACCCACTTGCAGGAGTAAATGCGGAAAATTAAGTTTAGGGCGCCGCCGTAAAGTTCTATTGTTCCACCAAACCTGCTCAAAAATGTCTGAACGCCCTCCTACAGTTTTATTTGAAGAGGAAAAGTTAGTAAATTTTTCGAATATTATTCGCAAAATCTTCTAGCTACGAATATTTGGGAAAAATATCGACAACTGAACTTTATCCATAACCAATTCTCGACGCGTCTGAGATGAAGTTTGTTCGAGATACTCGTTTTGATTTTTATGGAAAGGAACTAATAAGTCAAACCTACAAGATTTATTATTCTAGTCACCTTATTTAAGGCCTCTTCAATAGAGCTGAACGCAGGATTAAGATATATGGTTATTCTATATGTAGATTTCCAGGCTTTCTGTTCAAGGAGCTGTATGCAAGCCTTGTTTGAAGAGCTTTTTCCAGAAATCTTGACATTTTTTACTGGATGTAATGGCAGAGTCGGACGGGCCTTCTGAAAATAACCAGTGGTAAGGGATTCCTTACCTTTTTACCAAAAGGTTTTCCTTCACTGTTTTGATTTGGAAGGGTTTGGTGCTTGGAGAAACCCATACCCATCTCTGGGCTACAATTTAATCATGCAGCCGGCCCTAATGCCAAGTAACATATCAGAATTGACTGTATAGACAAAAATTTAGCTGACGTTATTGTAGACTGAATAAAAGTACCAACAAATACAAGGGAGACTGGAATGGACATTTTCGGCTTCTTAGCCATCGTCAGCTAGCCGTACCCAATCGCAGATGATGCAACACCTGAGTCTCGAACCCACGACCTTTCGGTTAGAAGTATAACGCACACAAAATTGAGTCATGGGCTTTGTGTCTTGTAGGTTTTGATCGGGAATATGAAAAGTTGTGAATGGGCGCTGACCGATGAACTGCTGGGCAAACTCGTCCCATTTCGCCTTGGGGCTCAATCTCAAGCACCGCCAGTAGCCACACAGCGGCTGATAATATAGACTGGTGGTGAGGCTAAAGAGTGAGACCCTATGCACAACGCGACGAGTGAGTCACGTAACCGATTGGTCAGCGCCTATCCCCCATTGACTTGGTCCTGGGACTTTAATGTGCTGTATGAGAATTTCCCAAAGAAATTCAAATATAAGCATTGGGAACCAGTTGGTGCAACCAAATAACAGAGTCAGATAGTCGCAGTGAACTCAGTGAGATTGGGGGAATGTTGAGCTTAATCTAATTTGAGTGATTAAAATGCGATTATTTGGATGACGAACCAACATAAATAATTGCATAACGTCCACACTTGGCAGACTTTTAATTTACATTGGAAGTCTCTGCATCCAGAAGTCATAAACTGTGCCAGTTACAGCTTTCAGATCAGGTGAAATTCAATTAGTGTGTTTTGACTGTAACCAATGCAGTGAGGGAAGCGATTCGTTTTCTCCTCTTTATACTGAGGTTTGATACTGCAATTGCACTCTTGTGAAGTCCTCCAGATTGAAACCGGACCGTAAGAGTAAAAACTACTTAATGAAAGAGCGCATCGTAAAATAGATAACAGTTGAGAACTCACCCAGAAGCCACAACGTAGAGGGCCCTGTCTTGATTCAGGTACTGCATCTGCTTGAAACCATGGTGCTTGCGGTCCTTGAAGACAGCGGCCCCGCCGGAACTGATAAGCTCTAAAATTAGATGAAATATTAACTGATGTTATCACGTCGAAGCAAAAGTAAATAAGATTTTCTATCAGTCGTTAATGGAAAAAATCAATAGTGTGCGCATAACAGTATATCTTGTTCTCTAATATGATCTTCTAATCTATGGATACCACATAGACGTTTATTTTATAAGAGAATTGACTTTCAGTGGACTGTGTTCTAGATAAGACTGGAGCAGGAGAAGTCAATTTATTTTACGCGCAACAAGGTCGCTAGCCAGGCCACCAAGTTTTTCATATGAGGGTCAAATGAATTATTTAAATCTGCCGAAATCCCCTACTAAGTAACTGTGCCAGGTATTCATCTAGTGGATTCTGGATTGATTGTTTAAGAAAGCCTGCTTGGGCAGTTAGCTAAGTGTATCTAAATTGGTGGATTCCATAGGTTGAGGTATTTTGGGCGTTTACTTGACCCAAGTGAGCTTAAGCTCACGGCTCCGATAGGGGCCTCATAGCTCAGTTGTCTAGAGCGTTGGCTGAACTACAACCTTAATCTTGCTGGCGTTGGTTTTAATCCCGCCGAAAACACTGAGTTATTCACGAGTGGGCCAAATGAATTTGTCCGAAGCCAGGAGTTCGGCGGCTATAAATAGGATATGCCTCGTTGCAACGTTAGTCAGAGGGATTCGGAGATCAACAGCCATTCTACATTTACGCTGCCCACATGTCCAGCAGACAAACTAGGCGCTCTGTAATTAAGCTAGCTGGATATAAGTGTTCTCAGTTGTAGCCAAAGAAAGAATATACACTGCAAATCGCGTTTTGGCCTACTTGATTGAAGATATTTGCAGGCCGGCCATTTATAAGTACATCGCAAATGCGTTTAGAATGTTGTTATTCATTTTACGAGCTACGTCAGCGTATACTTTTGTCAGTACGTTCGTCGCTACAGTAATGCCAGGAAAAGAAACAGGGATTGTTTCCTGAGTCTCAAACCTATCATGGTCCTTTCACATCACCTGATCTAGTTGTTATTCCTATCCGCTTTTCTCCAAAAAATACGTTGTCGTTCAAGTAATGGATGACCGAAGTTAGTACAAAAACTGTCTATGTTAGCATTTCGTTCTGTGCGCTCTGTTTGCGTAGGTCTCTCAGCGCTATTACTTAGCTAGGACGAAAGTTGTTGGGGGTCTATGATAAGAATTGGAGGAAGTAACTGATCTCTAGCAAATCAAATAAATTATTTCAACAGCTCCGTCTGCTCTTCAGTCGTGCCTGGAATGTACCCTCCACCCGAGGAATACCGTTGGCCTAGTGCTAAATTCCAGAGTTGATTAGGGTTACCGTTCATATTATATTTTGGTTTAGTGCTAGAATTTGCGTTAGGTGTTGGGAGGTTAATGTTAAGACAAGACAATTTTCATCACCCTAAAATTCCGCGCAAGACCGTCTGTATTAGGTGGACAGTCCATATTTCCCTGGGCGACTGTCTGTCTTAAAAAATGGTATATTACGTAGGGCAGACTTCTTTTCACAACTTTCAGCAGACGCGGCCAAGCTCAATGCTGGACACGAGCGTAATTTCTCTTCGCAGTACTTGACTGAAGTAACTGCCTTATTGCCCACAACACGACATAGGCAGATGCTCACGTATAATTTCATCATTTTTGCACGACCACATTCCAAAGCGCTGTTGGCCCCAGGAGGCGAGCTGCAGGCACCGGAATAACTATCCTTACGGTCGTTCAGAAGAACTCAACACTGTCCATTTTGTGGTTTTGTACCTCCTGAGGAAACCCCCTAGGATCGGTTAATAACGCTCAACGCGAAACCCTTGTGAAGGCCGATCAGTCGCGATCCAGGCAAGAAGTTCATGATCAATGCAAGTGTACAACAAGCAGCAATTTTCAATGGGCTTCAGAAGAATCCTTGGTACAAACGAACAGTGAAAATTCCGCTCTGGAAAACGATCGTCAAACCCGCATGCAGTCAAAAAAGGCAAAAGGGTATAATGTTTCATGCAACAACTTAAATTATCGTAGAGAAAAAAATACGGTTCAAGCGCTTGAAAGAAAAAAATCCTCAAATTTAAGGAATATTATGTTTGAAAGTGGATTTATGAAAAAGAACAACTTACAGAAACTTAGTGTAATTCCACGAGAAAAATATGCATATAAATATGCCGAAAGTATTTAATAAATCATCAGACTAAATAAATGCGGATAAAAACTCCGAAATTAGTATTCAGGTGTATTATCGTACTTGCAGAAAATCCAAAACTTGTGCCGCTAAGCCTCAGCAAACAGTAAGAAAGCATACATAGCACTTTTAAAAACTCCGCTTAATGCGTTTATAAGGTATCCTTTCCTAACGGATTCTGCAGCTGACCACTTTTGATCATTTCTGCTTTACAATTTCTGGATATATCCGCTTTCGTATAGGCTAGGTAAATTTCTAAAACTGTAAAAAACATTACTAAGGGCCTTCATAATTACTTATTTAGGCTCTTGAATTGTGCAATAGCACAGTTAATAGGACATAGGCAATTTGAAATATGTTCCTCTCTCTGTAGATTTTAGTATTATTGTGCAAGGAGGAAAAAGAAGCTGATTTAGGTTGGCCGATCGAAAATTAATATTCCGACTAGTCACACCTTACTTTAGAGACGATTTCATGAATATTTTGTTTGCATACTTGAACATCAGATACAAGGGTTTCATAGCCATCGACGATTCTGAGAAACTCATAAGACATTGGTCCTTTCTATATTTTTTGAACTGGGCGTTGGTTGAATGAACTAGGATATTAAAGAATATGGGACGCAGGTGTGTTTTGACAGTTTAGCACAGAAAGCATGATTTGGTCAGGCAGTTGGACACTGTCACATAAACACCTCGGTCATCGGACGCAGGAAATGTCCACGAACTGCTTATTCAAATATGCGGTAGTATATGGCTGGCTGATGAGATTTAATAGGCCAGATATACCTATGCGGGCTCTCTTGGCTTTGCCGGTCACCTACTTCTGCATATATCGTTAGTTCCTGTGCGACTGTCTGTGTGAGTGTACCTCGTACTCAAAAATTTACCGGGGCAAGCAAGTACAATATCCCGATCGATTAACGCATCGGTAATATAATTACTATTTCCTACTGCAACCGAAAGAAAAATGGGGCCCTGAATCAGTGGTATGATAGTTGAACTTGCCAAATATTATTAAACAATCGTTTATTAAAGCTAACTGATTAACAATTATTAGTTAGAAATGGTCATCGTAGTCTCCCCTATCTTTGTCTGTTATATCCTTCTGCTTATATATATAATATGATAGTGAGGTGTTCACCGATCTAGCTAAGGAACATGTTTGTTCCGTTGTGCCCTGAAGCTCACTTAAGAGCCCTTTGCAGGCAGTCGCATAGCAACTTGGATAATATGATGATAAGGTCCCCCTTGTATTTTTCGGTTCCACCTTATCATATATATATTTTTACGGATGAATTAAAGTAGGTATTTCCAGCATGGCAGAGCAACATACAAGATTATCTTGTCAGTTTAGGTAGCGGGGCTTGCAGACCGATGACGACCTTCAGGTAGGAAAGTAGTGGCTTAAAATTATTTCCTTATTTATTTTTCAGCTCTTATTTCACGTTGCTACTACTTAAGCGCGTTTATGCAGTGGTGCAGGAATGAACTAATTTGCACATGTAACACATAAGTACTGAGAAATTTAAGATGGACGGAGATGGCCATCTCTGGTTCACTGACGTTTGTGAAGCAGCTGTTGCTCACTTCAATGGACATCTATTCTGATAAGCTTAAAATATTATCCTCGCTGCCCGTAGCTTCAATTTGCATTTAAGTAACTTTCAAGTAACACAATGTATTTTTTCCATTGTCGGTAAGGAGCTTCGTGGGAGCTCTGCGACTTAACAAGTGCTGGATCGGATGGTATCACCCCACTTCTCCCAAAATTCCTCAATGTTCACAAATGCGTTTCGATGCATTCTTTCCAGGAACCCTCTACAGGATCGCTGACAGTCAGAATCATGCCTTTTTCCTGACACTTTTAATGCCTTTCGTCCAAACACATTCCGAAAAACTGTTATTTTTCCATCAGTTCTCCCGAAACTCACGTTAAAAATCTTGCTAGATGCTGCCACACATTTTCCCCCATTTGTATCTGACCTCCCCCTACAAGTTCCGCATATCTCCAAACGCGGAGTCGTAAATGTTTTTACACTTGGCATCCTCTTTTCCCTCATTCGAGTGTTGTCATAAATCGTGAGGGCTGTTCACAATACCCACTTTACCCTCAATACTATTCCACACCAGCTTCGCCTTAAGAACACATTCGACTGTGGTTGTTCTGGCTAGATAGTATCTCGGTTTCCAATTACTTTCCGCTCTACACTGCAAAATGCAGATGTCTGTATCCTCGATCTCGTTCCTTCATTCGTCTCTTTCCCTTTCTTCCTATTTGTTTAAAAGCTACGATTATAACTTAAGGAATCCTTATTTCAATTTTTCTACTCGATCCCCGTGTTTTTTAAAAATTCATTATTGTAAACAGAATGGTAAAGGGTTTACCACTTAACTGACTGCCTTTGTGATGCTTTTACTTAAGACTTTACCTTGAAATCATCACCAAGAACTTCTGCATTCTACATGGTCTGACGTCCGCCATATTAATCAAGAACGATATCCCATTGCTTTAACTATTTACGATATGCGTGGAGACATGAGTGCAGAAATGTATTCCAGCATTTTCATACCACAATTCGTATAGAGTCACATTTTGTACGCATTACTTGCAGCGTAAGTTTTGTGCCCTTATCCGCAAAATGCGAAGTATTTTTAGTTAGATGGTTCGGATCGTAGCAAAAAAATGAGCATCTCATTTAGGAGGAATAATCGATTTTACTGATTTACCTGCAGTTTTTTTAGATCGTATTCGCAGATCAGAGCTGAAAATGCCTTGAAGGTGGTGCATTTGGCCATCAAACGGGGCGGTATTTATTCGCTTTTTTCACGTGCGAACACAGTTGGATATGCGCAATACCAATATTTACCAGAAGGGAATTTAAATACAAAAATTCTCTAAGATGGTTTATCAATACTACGAGTTGCGCTTCTAATTTTTCGATAAAACCTTCTGAAAATCGCCTCGCACTTTATGGCAAACTGAGGCTGGAGCGAGGCTTAGGTTTAGAAAATCCTAGATAAGTTCGACTATTTTCTACAAATATTGTGACCGTACTTCATTTCTGCGTTGATGTCAATGTTCTAATAGGGTTTGGAAGATAGGCAGTCAAATGGTCATCGTCAGCAATTAATCCTCAATGAATTAGCTATTTTTCCATCAATAAAAATGTGTCTATGATACAAACACGAACGGCATTCAGTGTCTCTCTCCAAATCCAAAAATGTGATTATGATGGAAACTAAGACTACCAGAGGAGTAAACGCTGATGCAAATAAAGGCTTGGAGGTGCCAAATTTAGTAAAAGTCCTGTACTGTTTTTTTTTTAACCTGTCTGAATACGTATATTACTTACGTCCAGATGCTCCGATGACGCAGGTAGTAACCTGTGATCCCACCCGTGCCCTAAGTAAAATCTCTGAAAATGTGGAAAAGGCTCTCTTATCCTTTGCCCTGAATTGTTTTGACAGAAGATGCCATTATTTTAACAAGGCCTTAAATTTTGATCTAAATGGGCAAAATATAAGGAATCACATATCAGTCAAATTAATTGTCTCTTCAGAAACTATCTGTATGGCATTTTGGTTTGAAAATCTGAATCCTTGCTAGAAAGATTTATGTGCAAGCTTCAACTCCAAATTATACGAGTGTAGGCAATTTGCTATATTGTTTTTCTTACTACAGCATCATAAATGTGAAGATAATATTTAAATTCAATTAGCGACCAATAACCCCTACAATCTTTTCTATCCCGAATTTCACTACGCAAATTTCTGACCTACATCTAGCCTCTTTTACATCGATCTCTTGCAGGGCCTTACAGAAGCTGTTGAGTGGCTTATCTCTTGTCTTTTGCATTTGCCTGAATTCAGTTTGATTTTATGTATGCTGTTTTTGATTTGCATCATCCTAAAACCATTTTAATTTCATAAGTTTGGATTTATTTGAAAGGTTTTCTATGGCCTTGTGTTGCAGTGAGTTTTGAATAATGCTATCTTAACATTGATGCATTTTTTTTAAAACGCTAAATCCTAGTAAGCATAGGTTTCGTGGTTTTTAAGATGAAGACGTTGAAGGTTGCTTCGTTTCAGTGCATATCGTCCGCATTAAAACAAGCGAAAACATTTTCGGTAGCTACTGGCGGAAGTGATAAAGTACCCTAAAACACATTTGCTCACTTCATGCTGGGACTACGGGTCTTTTATTTACAGCATATGATCGGCAGACCATAGCTGCATGCGATTTTGTCCAATAAGCAGTACTCTGCGAGGTTTCCTGACGAGCTCCAAGTGCGCTTGGTACAAGTATTGACGCGTCTTAAATACTTGACTTAAGATTACGACCCGAGGATTGGTGCAGGAGAAATCAAGTAGGCCGTGGAGTGCGAACAGAGCGCGCTTGATTGTGTAAGAACATACACTGGGCCTCTCAGACAGAAACTGGTCTAGGGATTGTAACAGTCTGCAAGAAAGCGGGTACATGGTCAACGCAGCGATAAACCTGTCAGCGGTCAGGTCACTTACCTAAATTCTGTCATTCCAAGACTACGACGACATAAGACCATATAATATTTGACTCACAGCTTTTTATACTACTTAAACTTTGTATGCACAGTTGTAAAAAATACTCGCCTTTCAGCCCTGAGACTGTAAAAAGTTGGAGATGATACTTGAGAGACAAATTGATGATGCCCCTAAAGCTCTATGACTCTGCCTCTGATAAAAAGAAAATTGAGAATAAATTGAAGCGTCCGCTTTAGAAGTCATATGAATTGTTGTCATGACATAAAATAATTTTATTCTGAATGAGAAGGATCCTTAAGAAATGCGTATGTAAAGGGCAGTTAAATGAGGTAAAATAAATATCAACCGTAGCCTTTTGGTACTGTTATTATTGGGTTACTTTTGACTGGTTGTTCTAATTAGGATGAGAAACGTTTTTGAATTTCGTTAATTCAAAACAGTATGCAACATTCTTGGACACTAGATGCGTGGACTGAGAACTTTAGGGTGTATTTCCAAGAAATTAAAACCTTTTTTCTCTACTCTGGATGTCGGCGCTTTCGTTTCAAATAACGTTTTTTAAAAATTTACTGACACTTGCCAAAATTGAAATTTTAACGAATACATCTAGAAGCTTTTTAGACATTCCGCAATAAGGCGATTTAAAATTTCCGGAAAAGGCTCAACTCCTCGTTTTCATGAGATTGAAGGGCGAGATGTTTAAGGACTTCTTCGAGGATTTTTTTGACTCGTTAAATAAGCAAGTCGTTGATTTACGGAGTATGCACATATATGCTACTTTCACTAAGCGTCTTTCATGCCAAACTAAAATGCCGCAGCTATTTTTAATTACGGCGTTACGCTCCGAAGAGAGTTGCATGCAAATGAAAATGTGTCGTTGCAACCACTATGCAAATATAAAACCATTTTACGTAAAAGTATGTGCACTGAAGAAAACCGTTTCAGCGCCCCAACCATTTCTTTATTTGGCTTGGGTTTCCGTCTGCATACTGGAGTCAATCATCAGAGGTAAAAGAGCTTAGGTCCAGCAAAACGTCAGGGCGTATATTATGCAGCAAGTACATGCAGGAATTAGAATTGTTAGAAGACGGCGAGTTTAAATCTGTTTGTGAACAGAGCAGATTCAATTAGCACAACTCGAGCCTTTCCCCTGTGAATCTCGTCACGTGACATTTTACAAGTTGCGTCTTTGTAATTCGGAGAGCACGCCAGATGAGTTGTTCCATAGGAGCTCTACAAGCTCATCTCCCAGAAGAACGTATACACCCCACAAACGCATGATGCCATTTTATATCACGAGTCAGCACTTCAGTTATAGAGCAAGTTGACTAGGGGATAACCTGTTCTATATAATATTTATTTTACTAATGCTTTACAGTTAGTTAACTTAATAGACCTTTGTATCCCGAAAAATTTAAATTTTCACAGCCCTATGAGAATAATGCGAGAAAAGGTAAGTGAAAAATGTTATACTACTTAAAATGAGACTAGGGACTAACACAGAAAACTTATTAGTAGCCATACATGTCAATAATCTAGCTTTCAGGTCATAGAACAATCCCGCAAGCGCTTTTTAGTTTAAAATATTTTTTAGGAAATAGACTAACCCTCAATTCCTGTCATCAAGTCATCAGTTGTTTGAACAGAATATGTTCCAGTCTGCACCTCAAGATGTTCCGAGTCCTCACTCAGATCATTGTCATCCAAGTGCCCGTATGAGGAGTCATCATGCAGAAAGGACAGAGAAAGGTCATCCGAGAGGTCAATTTGGTCCTGTAAAATGTTCTTATCGTAGGCATCATGGTTCTCTTCTTCATCTAGATTGTTGTGGATATTCTCCTGTGATACAGGACTCCTAGTGACTATCCGGTTGAGGGAAACATTGCTCTGTTGGGAAGGCAATGTAAAGTTAATGGCTCTGTCGGAATCGACGGGTAAGGCCAGGCAAGTGGTAAGGTAACCGGCAACGATGAGAAGGATGATACTCCAGGGAAAAAAAGATGAGGGGATGCGGTGACTGGCGAGGATGGATTTGAATGTGTAGAACCACGAAACCTGCCGCCACAGCAGTTTGCCTGTCCTGAGGCAAGAGTGAAAAATAAAATCCAATGGCCCGGGGGATGAAATGGCCATGCAGCCCTCGCAAGCGTCCTGGTTGCGTTTCGAGACCTGAAAGTCCAGTTCACCACAATATGGACAGGGGCAGCCATTTTCCTGAAGTAAGCATTTCGCGTCAACGTCAGAAAGTTTATAGTCCTCACCAGCTGCCTGTGGGCTTTTGGCCCCATTCAAGCCGTCCGCTGAGGAAGGTGTGGGCAGAAGGGAATCAGAAGACGTGGACGACCATTGCCAGACTGTATGCTGAAGCATGTCTATCCTGAGCGAAAGAACGGAGCCAGATGCTACAAGGGGAAATGACATTAAGGAGCTCAAGAAGGCGTCTTGCAACAGACCTGTGTAGCTTCTGTCCTCAAAGACCACAGCAACCCCCTAGTTTCAGTGCTTTTTCGCCACTTAGCTTATCGTTTTGCCTCTCCAATTGCAAAAATCTCTGCCTTTACTTACCTATCTGGTCACATATACCCGCCTGCAAGTGCAGACTGTGTAAAATTTGGCTGAACGTTAACTCGGAGATTCAACTGCGCACTTTGGAAGTTGACACTCTATCCTCCTGGGTCCACAGTAGACGTGATAGTTTAGAAGTTCCGGATGGGAATGCTGTAAAATCCCTCAGTTTAACTACCACGGTTTTTGCCGACTTCTTTGCTTGTCGCTGAAGTGCTAATGTTGATTCTCGAGTTCACAGGAAGTTCTGCTTTCTACCGTTTGTCTCGTGATCCACCTCTGATATGAGTAACTTTTGAGAGGATCACGTATTTTTATTCGACCAGTTAAGGCAATAAACCTTTGCCTGTGGCTTGCAGTGAGGGAAGCAGTAGGTACTGCAAGCTTTAAAGAATAACCTGGATTCAGCGTGATCAAAAGGCTGCTGATAAGAATATGAATTACCACGACCTAAACGTTTTGCATGCACTGCTAATATCATATTTATATCTGAATGTTTTAAAAGATAGAAATGCCCGTAGCAATGTCCATTCAAGATTAAATATTAATAGCGTGGACTGGGTTATGAATTTTACATGGCAGTAGTTAAATTTCACCAAAAAAGGAGTAAAAAGCCTAGTGTGAAGTTACATTCTTCCAGCCGCTTAATTATTTGGCTAAATATTCCCTTTTTGAGCTGATCAGCGTTAAAGCTGGTCGCTATTATCAAAAACTCAGTAAAATGTGTCATGGTTGCAAAGAGTACTTAAAAATTGCTATCCCAAGGGGAAAATTATCCAGTAGTTTTTTTGTTAATTTCAAAAGGTTACGCATGTTTTGCACTGACTAAAGCAGGTGAAGTTAGGCATTCTAGATTTTAGACGAGCCTTGTGTGGAACTAGTTTTGATTCATGTTCTTAGACATCAGACCTCAAAGCGCCGTAGTTTTTATGTCAGATTTTTGGAGTGCATCCTATACAGTAGATGTGTTCGAAACAGCTGCTTTCAACACAGGACAGGGGTCTTCAAATACTGACCTAATTGCGAACAAAAATTTAGCCATCGCTAAAGTTAAGATCGGTTTATCTTGGCCATGAGAACGACCCCGCAAATTTCCACTGGCACATGTCATGTTTCTATCACAATACATTTAGTCAGATGTGTCACAAATATGACGACACGGCTAATTTGTTCGTATTGCACTGTGCGAAAAAATCTCCGGTTATAAAATTTCATTGAAAAATCGTCTGGTATACTGGTTCAGAGTGTTTAAACTCTGCTGTTGGTTATGGATAGTTGCGCAACATAGCAATCAGATGAATTACTGAAAACAAGTGTTTGCCAACCGACTTTATAATCAGAAATTCTTTTCCGTTTCTATCGTTTTTTACATTTTTAATCTAGGAGTCAAGTAATCTTTGTCGAGGCTTATGTTACTTAAGTTAGATGTTAACTTTGAAGTTCAGTAGTTAGTTATGCGTCATGCTCACGCTTCCGTAGAGGAGGATGGCGTGGAAACTTAAAGTATTATACCCGTGTAAAACTATGCAGGTAGCGGGAATGACATCTACGAATAAAAGTCACTAATCGATTTCAAGCTTTCCGAGTTTCCAACAACGTGAAAACAGGAAGTCGAGATCAGACATGAGTCGAGTGCAGAATCCATGTGTAAATTGCCTCCAAAGATTCTTTGATCAACGAATATAGCGTAAGTGGAGGAGCGCTCACCGATCGCGTCATGGGACAAACCGTCCAGTTGTGCCTTGGAAGTCAATCGTTAGCCCCGTTATCAGCCGCTCAGCGGACAGTGTTATAGGCAGAATGACAGTAGCGACACAGATAAAGGAGACTGGAATGGACATTTCTGGCTTTTTAGGCATCATCAACCAGAGATACACAACCCCCCAGGCTCGATCCCGTGACCTATTAAACAGCCGCCCAACGCCCTAAAATGTCAGCCACGTACTCGGCGTCCTGTTGGTTGCTATCAGGTTTAGTAACAACGCTATAGGGGTGCTCACCAATCACGGTACGGGACAAAACATAATTTGCTGTCGGAACCAATTACCTCGTAATGCCATAAAGAAACTTTAGAATGGATCGTTTGACGTTTGTGCTGTCATGCGAGGAAGTTCCATTTCAAAGACTTAACAAGTTACGCAGCACCAAGAGACATTTCGTTCAGTCATGTACCATGTAGTTCAGTGAATGAGGCCGTAACCTTCATGCTCGGAGCGCCTCTTGTTGGACGATAGGTGTGAGCTATAAGCATCAAGCTGGTTTCGAAGCTGCTCAGAGCCCTTTGTCAAACTATCCTTCAAAATTGCTAAAAACGAGTAGGTACACGATATGAACAGAACTTATCAGGGTAAGGAGGCCTTGTATGGCCGTCTAGACAGGACACACGAAAAGGACCCATTCATAATACATGTGACTTTGCTCAACTTTAGGAATAAGGTGAAGCTTATGGTTAGAGGTAGGGATGCCTTGTATGGCCGCCTAACCAAAACAAGTGAATTGGAGCCGCCTCGCCTGCTTAAAAATGGTGCCCTTACGGTAAACTTCAGGAAGATTAAATATGCCCGTTTCTTAACGCTAACACTAACCTAAACTTAAAACTAAACTGTCCTCTTACCCTTAGCCCTAGCATTACCTTAATCCTAAAACCTACAGTTAACACGATAAAAACGTTAACCCGTAGCCTTATCTTGTACCTAACCGTAACTTTGAACTTAACCTTAAACCGAACCCTTAACTAAGCCTTAACCCTCATCGTAATCCTAACCCTAATTTCCACGGAATTTGGCGCGAGGCCACATGTATTTTGAGCTGTTCCTATTTCCCCGTCCTGTTTAGGCGCCACACAAGGTATCCTTGCCGGGTTAGGTTTCGAGTTAGGTTTACGTTTGAAGTTATGGGGAGAGTTGTGGTTAGGGTCATGATTAGGCTATGAGTTAAGTTTAGTATCGTGTAGAGTTTCGTGTAGAGTTTAGAGCGTTATATATATATATATATATATATATATATATATATATATATATATATATTACTTTCTGACCACAACGCTCCAGAGTTTAGAGTTTAGTATCGTGTAGAGTTTCGTTTTAGGGTAGGGCTAGGGTAATGATCACGATGGCAGTTTAGTTTTATGTTAGGGTTAGTTTGTTAGCGTTAAGGCATGGGCATATTTACACTACCTAAAATTGACCGTAAAGCCATCTATTTTAAGCGAACGGGGCGGTTCCCTTTCCCGTGTCCTGTTTAGGCAGCCAAACAAGGCACCTCTACCCTTAAGAGATTTTAATCGACGGCTGTTTTGTTCGTCCAGATTTCTCTTTTCTTTCTTGCTCTTTGCATAGAAGTCTGTATTCACTTTTCCCACTCCAGCAGTCACACGATCTTCGGCGTTGTGTGCTCCACTCACTCTGACTCAATGCTCCTATTTATTTGAGCACACGAAAACTTAGCTACGTCGCATTAAACGTTGCTAAAAGTCACTTTATTGGCGTACGTAACGTCAGGCTAGGTTTGTAGTTTTGGATGTGCTCTTGCCGCTCAGGGGATGCATTTTCACGCAAGCATTTCGGCGCGGTGGTGGTGGTGGTGGTGGTGGTTGTCGCACTTTCGTTCAAGGCGTGAGTGGCAACATCTCTTGGCGTCGCATTTTATGTTTGGCAAGAAATAAGTGGCACACTTGACGCCAAAACAGTACCGGTGAACATAAAGCCTGAACTTGCGAAATCCAAATGTAAATGAAGATATCTGCGCTCCTAGCCAGCTAATTGTTAGTACTGCATTATTATTTGAGTTTTAAAATTTTAGAAAAACACTTAAGCTTCTATGTTGGAGAAGATAGAATAAAACAGCGAAACTAAATTAATTAGAATGTGCAAGACTCTCGTACGATGCATGGATTTATTTTCTTCGTACAAGGTATTTTCTGCGAGTACTGTTGGGTATTCTTACACAGCTAAAAACGGCAGTCAGGAGTCTAATGCAAATAACTGTAGGTCCTTAACCTTTTTCAGATTTTAAATTGGACTTTAAATTTGGTTGTCATCCGAAGAAATCCCGTCATAGCAAACAAAGATTGAATGTAATTTTTAGATACTAAACACAGAACCAAAAGTTAAAAGAGTTTATTGCTTTAGTGTGGTATCAATGAACGCGGCACCCTAATAAGAGAATGCTGATTAAAATTGCACATCTCAGCGTTAAATTCGTGAAAAAAGTTGAAAATCGCACATTATTCGATTGCATGTTTTGTATTACTACTTTTGGTTACCGAACAGATCAGCGAGCATTTCGTATTATCCCATCTTGCAATTCAAGTTTTAAGCATCGTTCGTGCTTAACTACCTGAGCTTAGGGCATTGAGAGAAATCAGCAAAATGCCTTACTTATACCGCTATATATCTTGGGCTGCTTCGCACAATTATTCATCTTGACTATTATGCACTTCACCATTTATATTGCTCTCAGGATATATTATGGAACACATTGATGGCAATATTCTAAAAGTGACAGAGTGCTTCCATATGGAGACCTACGACACTGCTAAGTTGCTTTAGTGACACTACATCGTCTTTAGCCGCGAAAAATCAGGAACACCTGAAACTAGGAGACGTTTTTTTAAAATTGTTTCTGAAACCTGAACTTTCCTTTCCCTCAAATTTAATTTTTAAGCCCACCATAATTTCGTATATAAGAAAGTTAAGTAAGCATTAAACGTAATTATCCAGAAAAAGATCACTGGTCACTCTTTTCTGCGACTGTCTCTGATGATGGGTTCGAGAGAGTATCCGAAACGTCAGGCCAATAAACACCATTTTCCAGGGATGGCATTTTCTTCTACCTTTTGATTACTGTTTTATTTGGCCATCAAAATTTTATACATGTGACCTGAGATAGAGATCGGTTTGCCTATGATATTGTCAATTAAAATTCCATAGGCAATTGCACAGGAATGTACTTCAGGTTACCTCCCACGTTATTCAGCTGGGCAATCTCTCTGAAGTCTGGTTAGTTCAAAAGCTTAGCAAAAAGTGGAACTTTACATGAAGCAAACTAGTACGCATAGTTTCAGCCATCTATGTATTTTTCGCTCTTTTATTCTGAGTAAATTAACTCTGCACACTTTAGTTTTTACAGTTTAAAGGGCTGCATCTTTAAAAGAAAGGTAAGATTACTTAAACAGACAATGTCTGAGAGTGAATTACTGTGGTTGAAAATCGTATGACTGGAGGCTTAGTGCAGTTTGGATGATAGATCTGAACTAAAGAAACGGTGCTGTTAACCGGGAGGCTAAAGGACATTTAAGCATTCTCCTATTTCAGTTATAACTCGATTCCATTGAAAGTTATGAGAAAGCGAACAATTGAGCATTATATAAGAGCTTTTGATGTAAGAGAAATTTTATGGGATTTCAGGTTAACTTTCTTTCGATGAGGACTAATTTCAGAGCGTTTTTTGCCTGATTGGATCCAAAAAATTTTTATGCATTACCAAAGATAGGGAAAAACAGAAATTTTAAAGGTAAGAATTCAGGTGAGGAACTCAGAATCAAAGAAAATTAGGCCAATGTGAAACCGAAGGCGTGTTTTCACAGCACTTTGGCGGACTAGTAAAATGTATAAATTTTAATTTGGTTGTCCCTGACAGAGCCAGCAGCCCAATTCCTGTCTTTTATTCTGGTAATAAATGACACAACTTAAATTTAACGCTCCGAATATTGAACTTAAATTTCCCAGATTTTGGGAGTGTCCAGTCTTGACCCAATCCTTTAAATACTTCGCTACTCTAGTCGCACAAATATAAACCTACTTGCATATTAACAGTAGTCAGTAAATCGTACCAAACATCTTCACTATTTGCTTCCACCCTGTAGGAGACGCAGAGAAAATTGGCAATTATGAAAACACCATTGGTTAATAAAATTCTGCAAAATTTAAAATATAATATACACCATTAACTTCACTCTCAAAAGTTTACCTGCCACATATAGAAGGAAATTGCGGAAGCTACTCGGGCAAAGTCGGCGGTTAGAAGCTCGTGAGGGGAGAGGGTGGAGAATGGATAAAAATGAGCGGGGTGAAACAAAGCCTCCGTTTCTCACGCCGACTTTCTTTGTTGTTTATTGATGTAAACGAAGATACTCCAAGTGTAGCGTTGTGGCACAGACATAGAAGCAGTAGCAGAGCATTTGATGTACATGCGGGGTCTCCTCGCTAGTAATGCACTGTTTAATTCACGACGCATAAACGGTGCTTGTGCATACGCGTGCCCGAGCGTACACTCAGCATGCCCGAGCGCAGAAGCTCGCAACGGCCTTGAAACCTGCGTGCCAATACTTGCGCACGCGTCCCGGACCTGCGCCCCTTGCAGAGCAATCATTGGCGGGCCCGTGTTGGTGTGTGTGTGCGTGTAGGTGCGTCTTTAAGAAGCCTGTGCGCACACGCATGTTAATTAGAGTAAGATGCCTGCTCCAACCCAAACCCTTCTACACACACGATTCATGTGTGCTTACGTCTTCTCTTACATGTGTACATGGCAGAGACAAGGGTCCGCCTCTGCTTCCGCGTAAAAGTGTCAACGGATGGACATTGATTATGTCGGCCGGCAGAGCATTCCAGGTCTTAATCACTCTGTTGGAGAAGAAGAACCTTCTTGTGTCGAGTCTTGCACCTGTCACTCGTAGTTTAATGGGATGCCCTCGCAAAGTAGTGGTAGTGGCCAGCTCAAATAAGTCGCCAGATGCAAGGCAACAATCCTGAAGCCGCAGCATTCGAAAGGCTTGTATTAAGTCGCCGCGTAGCTGTCTATAGTCCAGAGGAAACAGATCAAGATTAGACAATCGTGTCTCGTAAGGCAGGCAGCTTTGACCTTGAACAAGCTTGGTTGCACGTCTTTGGACATTCTCAAGGGTGTTGTGGTCTTTGACAGACCACGGTCTCCAGGCTTGCATGGTAAATTCCAATTGTGGTCGCACGAACATCCCGAAGACCTTATTAAAGCACTCTTTGTCGAACTTTGCAAACGCTCGCTTAATTAGATACAAGCTTGACATGACAGATTTTTGCTACTTTTTGAGCAATGGAACGATGGCTTCAGTGTGGGCGTGATCCATACTCCTAGATCTTTCTGAGCCTCTACCTCTGGTAGCGGTGTGTCGTCCAGATAGTAAATTCTCTGGTGCCCTGAGCTGGTTCTGCCAAATCGCAGAATATTGCACTTGGTAGCATTGAATGGGAGGAGCCAGTTGTGCGACCATTCCTCGAGTCGATGCAAGTTCGCCTGTAGATTTTTCTTCATCATCTGCGTTGTGGATGACCTTCCAAAAGCTTTATATCGTCAGCAAACATGGCGGTGTCACAGTCCAAGCCACTTACGCAATCATCAATGTATATAAGGAAGAGGATAGGGCCCAGGACGGAGCCCTGAGGAACCCCACTCTCAACCGCCACCTCCGCCGATTGTTGATCGCCAAGACGGACAATCTGAGATCGCCCAATCAAGAAGTTTTCGATCCACTTCAAAAAGCTTGCCCCTTACCCCAATACAGTTGAGTTTGTATAGGAGACGTTGGTGAGGCACGCTATCAAAGGCCTTCTTGAAGTCTATGTACACTGCGTGCACTACATTTCCTTCATCGACCGCTCGGGTCCATCGTTCCAGACAGTAGAGCAAATGAGTTAAACAGGACCTTCCTCTGCGGAATCCGTGCTGCGCTTCAGAGAGAAGATGATGCCGCTCCAGAAACTGCATCAGTTCACGTTTGATGATTCGCTCCATAATCTTGCAACATATGGAGGTGAGACTTACCGGCCTGTAGTTATTTGCGGAAGCCCGGCTGCCACTTTTGTGTATTGGGGAAATCCACGCGGTCTTCCAATCGGGTGGCAATTTGCCTGCAGCGAGGGAGGCTTGGAAGAGTAGACACAAGGGTTCTGCCAACTCTACGGCCAACTCCTTCAACAACTTTGCCGGTATTACATCAGGACCTGGCGATTTGGTTTCGTCCAGCCTCAGTAGTTCCTGCAGAACAATAGGTTCTGTTATGACCACTAAGTCAATTGTCAGGACCTCTTCCGCACTATAGTTATCAGCGGTTAGATTGGCTTCTCTCGTAAAAACCGACTGAAATAACTCAGATAGATGCTCAGCCTTTTCTTCGTCCTTGCAAAGTTCGACGCCTTCATCCGTTTTTAACAAAGGGATGGGGTCTTTATTTCGAGTGCACTGCCTAATGTAGTTGTAGAAGAGCTTCGGGTTTTCTGCTGCACGGTTTATCAAGTTACTCTCAAAACTTTGGCGGGCTTTATAAACCAGGCCTTTTAACCTGTTCCTCTGCGTCTTGTACTTCGTCAGCGATTCGGCGGTCTTTTCCCTGAGATAAGTTTGCCATAGCTTTCGCTTGCGGTTTACTTCACTCTTCAGTGTGTTCGTTAGCCACTGGGGCCTGTTGGTGATCTTTTTTTCGAATTAGGACAGTAGTTGGTGATAAGTCCTTGTAATACGGCCTTAAATTGCAACCAATCCTCGAGAATACACCCGGTGAATGTTTCATTCCAATCTAAATGGCGCACATCAATTTTCATTTGGGTAAAGTCTCCACGCCATAGGTTGCGTTTGACTGTGATGCTTCGATCGGGGACAGAGAAGAGTGAATATTCCCATTGTAGGACTACGTGATCACTTTTTGCCCAGCGGGGATAGACAGTTCACAACATCTACGCTGTCAGGCGCCTTTGTCAATACAAGGTCCAAACAATTAGCTTGTTGCCCCTCGCGTATTCTGGTCGGAGACAGGACGTGTTGAGTTAGGAAGCGTTTTGTGTATAGCTTCTAGGAGGCGGCGATCGAAGTTTAATTCCGAGCCTGGTGCCGAGCTCAGATTCCAATCGATATTCGGAGCGTTAAAGTCGCCCATAATCATTACTTCGGATCGACTAGCAAACGATTCTAAATCATCTATCAGTCTACTGTCTGACTGCGGATCGTTTCTTGGTGGTCGGTAGACCGTTAGGATCTCAAGTGCTTGAGACCCCGGCGTTCTGATGGTGAGCCAGATGGCTTCAGTTTCGCACGCGAGCTTTTCCTTTTTTTCTGACGCGAGCAGGCCATATCTGACATAAGTCAGCACACCCCCACCATGACGTCCTATTCTATCCTTTCTGAATAACTGAAAACCTGGAATGGCAACTTCACGATCGTCCACCTTCGCGGTCAGCCACGTTTCAGTTATGGAGATGATATCTGGTGAAGTTTGGCACACGTATATCTTAAGCTCGTCTAATTTAGGGAGTAGGCTTTGGGCATTGGTATATAAACATTTTAGTTTATTTGTGTGTTTTAAGCCGGCTATGTCGCTGCCTTCTTTAATTGAGGCAGCTGGATCGACATTCGCACAGGATGAGTCCATATTCAAGAGACTTTGCATATTTCCGCAGTAGAACTGAATTTTGTGTAGATTGTTGCATTGGATTAGTTGCTCAACCGTGAGACTTTTGTCAGAATGATGGGCGTCCTCCACAGAAGGGGTTTTTGTATTCGAACAATCACTCCGTTTCTTATTACAAGTCCCTTCTCTCCCTGTTCTTTCAAGTTCTCCAATTCCGCTTTTAGCGCCCTCCATTTCATTCTCTCTTGTACGGAGTAGTCCTGTTGAAAAAAATACCTCTGTGACCGGGGACTCCCCCTGCTGTTCGCTCGATTAGAAGGTCTCTCTGAAGTTTGTTTTCCAAAATTACCTTTAAAGGCCTTGATTTATTTCTTAGAAGGTTTGTGTTATCTTTACTATTTAGTCGGAAAAGTTTAAAAACCCTAATTGTTTCATCCTCTCTTATTATTTCACTCAAACACTCTTGCAAGGCCATGATATCATCATTTATTCTACACCTGGGGATTTCGTTGGTTGATTCACGAATCCCATGGACGATTATGCATTGTGACCTGTCCACAGCACCTCTATCCAGGGGGTTCTGTTGTATAATTTGTCTGGCTGATGTTGGGGCTTCCCCAATACTGGCTTCAACGTCTTTGGCTTGGGGAGGTATTACCACTGTGGGTCCACTTTGTGTCCTCCATTCGGTGGACAACAGCTCCTCTATATTTGCCTCTGATGAAGCGCGCGTGGCCTGGAGACTATTTTCGTTAATCAGTATCTGTCGTGTTTCGTTTAGTTCGTTCATTGTTATATTTTGATCAATTTCATTTTGTACCTTCGATTGCTTTTCTGGTGAGTTTGAAATCCTCCCCTTCGGATTTTTGGTACCCGTCCCTGTGGTCTTACCTTTTCGCCTTTTTCTTATTCTTCAGTGTTACTGGAGGCTCTGCGTCACTACTCTTGACTGTTATCTTAGATACCACGTTTTTTATATTTGGGGATTTGATGTGTAGGTTGCCTCGTGCTCTACTCCGTGTTATCCTATGCGTTGATGCTGGCAATCGAGCCTCTGAAACGAGGGTCTGCTGTATAAAATTCTTCATAATCCTGATTTCTTCCTCCAGTTGATTTAACTTGGAGGCTAGCGTTTGACAACCGCCACAATAGTTTTCCTGGTACTTTGGCTGTAACCAATTTATAAGGCTTTTAGAGCGCCTCTCCGAGCGTGCCGCGATGGTGCAGTCGGGTAGGCGTTGGTCTTGTAGGAGATGGGGTCGCCGGTTCGATCCCGTCCCGCGCAGCATTTTGCAATTCAATTTCAGCCTTCAACATTTTGCACACAGATAATATATCCACAAGAAAAAAACTTTAGATATGAATTTTCGTCCTATGTTCGAGGGAAAAGCCTGTTACGTCGTTCTCCTACTAGATAATGACTTTAAAGGCTGGATATTTTCGTCCTAATACAGTAGTAGATGAATTCGGAAGAGATATCTTTATCAAGTATGTTCGAAATATGATGCATTCAACGAATAATTTTAGTAGAGTAACTCAGCATTTGAAGAAGTTGCTTGTCTCGGTTCTCAAACAGTCGACACGAGGGTGAGCCGACTCGATGGAAGTCCGCGTTCTGTGAAATCCGTTGAAAAGTTGTGAGGACGAAGTTATCGTTTAGTGGAATCCAGTTTCTGGTACCGGAAAGCTAATCGAGTGGACAGAAGGCCACAATTCTTGAAGAAAATAAATTCCTTAGAGGTCAGAAATTTGAACCTAAATTCGAAACGCGCGCGGGCTTGTATTCGTCACGGTCTCTCACTTTTTTAGGGCTTAACAGCTAACGGATATTTGATTTTGGATGACTGTATGATCGAAGAGACGAAAATGGGTTGTAAAGTAACATTTAGGCGAATAAGATGCAAATTCCATAGAATATGAAGATTCGCAATGAAAACTAATCTAATGACCTGTGTCCATTATCTAGTGAAACTCATGCTTAACACCTAATTTTTGACATTTTCTTCGAAATTTAATTCAGCTGCTCAGTGAACAAAATATATGTGTCCATTAAAATCATAACGCATATTATCAATTATTCATACATAATTTCTTTGCTTATCTAATTTCATAAGCTATTATGACTGACTTGTGGAATCTTTACGACAAAATATCTTTGCAAACAATCCATCAATTAAAATCGAATGCAAAAAACCAGGCGTAGGAGAATATTTTATATAAAAAGATAAACGAGTAAAGATTCAATACGAACACTCTGTGCTCGCAATTGAAACAGGCATTAACATGTGTTTCATTTAAGATTGATAGTAAACCTCGAAAAATAAAATAAACTTACGATTATTAAATGATGTAAACTGAATTGTAGCTTGAATGCTATTTATATCTGCATAAATTCTAGCAAAGTTTGTGGTTTGGACACTGTATATTTTACACTTATTGTATTAAATACAATTTTTCCAACCCATCGTGTTTATTAAAAAATGTTATTGCGTATGTCGTAAGAGCATCATATAGGGATATTCAATTTCCAATTTCGTCAGCTTTGCCATGGTTGAAGTAACCTTTATTGAATCTGAAAAATGCACTTACATTTTCAACTGCATAGGGTTATGTTCATATTTGGTCGGTGCTCACTGTTGCATAATTTATACTGGGCCCGTTTTTAGCAATACTCCCCACTTCAAACATTTGGTCGACATTGAGGATGCTGCTTATAATTATTCGAACCTATTTCTCATAAATCGGTTATGTATTTTGCAATATTATGCAATAAGAATTGAAGAAGATTTTATTAAATGACATTGAAAATAAGCAAAATTGACACATCAAACTGCACTTCCTGGAAGAAATTTAATAGTGCATTTACACAGGCAAAGTCGTCTTTACTGCTCATTTATTGCATAAAATTAATATCGCATATTTTCTTTGTGCAATGGCTAATTGACTACAGTTACACTATTAATTGCAACTTCACATTTACTTTGAGTTTCAAAATGCTCATGTAAATATCCTTAGAAATAATACAAGAGATGTTCAAATGGATAAAAAATGTCTGCGATCGAAATATGCATTTTAATTTTCCTTGTGTACGACGATCCTTCCAACTTCGGGGCAAATTTGTACATGCAGATAAACTGGTATGCAAAAATATTTGGGAGACCTTTATGGTGGTTTTATTTGTATTAGCAGAAATTAGGAAGGCAAACACAATGCGACTGTTCTAGGATCTGATACGCGAACACACAACAATTTACCATTGACTCGAACATGCTGTCAATGTGCCACGGCCTGTTGTCCTGTCGGTTGTGTTAGGTAACATATAATATAGTGAATACGGACATGCGAATACAATTGAACCGTTATCATCCATTGATGACTGCTTAACGTGATCTTATAAGCAAGCCATGGTGATTATTCTCATTATTGTATTTTTTACTGATGATCGGTAATGACCGTGAAACAGCTGTCGTCTTGCCTGTTGCACTCTTAGCATATTTATTGCTATATATATAAATATATATATATATATATATATATATATATATATATATATATATATATATTGATAAAGTGGAACTGACAAGACGAAAAGCAATCTCCTACCAACTGTTCTGCTGTCAGGCCACATTTCATCAAACATGTTTGTCAAAAACGATTTCCATAGTCCCTACACAAGCGTATACGTGGATTATGGAACGCGCAAAAGGAACAAGTTAACTGTGTCTGGCAGTTTTGGATAATCCAGTACCAGCTCTGAGAGACATTTGCCACTGTTTCGGAGCATCGTTTGACTGATATTTCTGTCTCACATTTATCGGGCATACTTACAGTCAGAGTTTACTAACCCTCTCAAGAGAGGTCGTTATGGATAGACGAATCAGCCTTCTCTTAATGTCTGCGTAGATGTGTTTACATTTTTCAAAGTTAACTCTTACGGATTTTTAGTATTCAGTATATTCAGTTTATATAAGGCAGATAGGCAGAGTCTCAGAAAACCCTATTTACAGATAGACGCTAGCAAAATAAGCAAATTTTACACGGCGATAGTCGTTTTAGTATATCGATCATTGCTGTCGACCAAATATATGCCTATCAAGTAAAAATTCATCAAGTTTTCTTTTAAACATTTCAACGCTTTCAGCCTGAACAACCGAAGTTGGCAGTTTATTCCATTCTTCAATCACCCGTTGGGAAAAGAAGTTGGTCCGCACTTCAAGCTTGTCATGCTTGCAAATTCAAATAAATCAGCCATCTGAAGAGCACAATCAACTCCTATGACCAGTTTGAAGACTAAGATCATATCCCCTCTGTATTGCCTATAAGAGAGAGGAAAACGTTTAAGTCTTTTTAATCGGCCCTCATAGGGTAAACATTCCAATCCGCTGACTAGATTCTTCGCCCTCCGTTGAACTTTCTCCAGCAGAGCGTAGTCATGTTTCGTCCATGGGCACCACGCCTGAACGCAATATTCCAACACCGGCCGGATAAATGTTCCAAAAACGCGCCCAAAAAGCTTTCCGTCAAAATTAACGAAGGATCTCCTGATTGCACCTAAGATACACATATCTTTCTTTGCTATATTCGCACAGTGCGACGATGGATTGAGAGTGGGTGTCATCCATATACCCAAGTCCTTTAGAATATTTACTTCCTGGAGTTGGTGACCACTGATGAAGTACTGATAATCAAACCTAATCATCCTTCTGGAACTAGACCGCAATCGGATTATTTGGCCTTTGTTATAATTAAGGTTCAGCAGCCACTCATCACACCATGCTTGCAAGCGATCTAAGTTTTGTTGTAATTTCAACGCATCCTCCGGTTTTTCAATCGAGTTCCATAACATCAGATCGTCAGCGAACATTACCTCTCGCATGTCAGACAATCCAGGCAGTCGTTTATGTATATCAGATAAATGGGACCCAGAACGCTGTCCTGCGGAACTCCACTGTGAACGGTTTCCAAGCGAGACTTGGCGTCTCCAATACAAACACGGTGGCCCCTGTCTCGGAGAAAGTTGGTCAACCATTTGAGGAGGTTGCCAGTCACACCCATTTGACGCAGCTTAAAGAGTAGACGGCTGTGTGGAACCCTGTCAAAGGCTTTGCTAAAGTCAATGTAGACCGCATCGACTGAAAAACCCATTTTTAATGATTTTGTCTAACTTTCCATTTGTGACAGCAGGTTTGTGAGGCAGGATCAACCACTTCGAAATCCATGTTGATATGAACTTAGCAAGCTATTCTCTTCAAGATGCCTCATCAAATCCGTTTTGATTATCTTCTCCATCATTTTGCAACAGATACTTGTGAGGCTGACTGGTCGGAAACTGTTTGGTTGTGTCCTCTCTCCTCCTTTATAGATGGGGGTTATTTTGGCTATCTTCCACTCGGTATGCAGAGCCCCTACCTTCATCGAACTTTCAAATATCTTGGAGAGCGGAGAGGCCAGCTGGTCTGTGAGTTCATTGAGAACTTTTGCGGATATACCATCTGGGCCAGGTGATTTATTGGGCTGTAGCTGTTTCGCAGTTTTTCTTACTGTGTCCATTGGGAACGACTCCATGCTTATTTTGTTTGTAGAGGTGGCAGTACTGTAGTATTCTTCTTCGTCAAATGGTGTTTCCTCTGTATACACGGACATAAAGAAATTCGATAAGAGGCTGGGCTTATCAGAGTTATCAGTTAACCTGTTTCCCTGATAGTCTTTTAGACAAGTAAAGGCTGATCTTTCTTTTCTCAGAAGATTTCGACACCGATTTTGCTGTTTCTTAAAAGCGGAAAAATGTTTGGGTTGTTGATATCTGGCATATGTTCTCCAAAGTCTTCTTTTCTTCTTGAGATTCCTTTTTATTTCCGATGTCACCCTCTCAGGTCGGGAGACGTACGATCGCCTTTTACGTGGTCAGAATTTCTCTGCCAACTGCTGAAT
Organism: Schistocephalus solidus; assembly: GCA_017591395.1. NCBI lineage: Eukaryota > Metazoa > Platyhelminthes > Cestoda > Diphyllobothriidea > Diphyllobothriidae > Schistocephalus > Schistocephalus solidus. The sequence continues at coordinate 27,635 of WEDG01004067.1, read as the reverse complement.
CAAGAAAATAATGAAGAACCAGGCAATGTTTGGTTCAGGTACATGTGCAGGGCTCCAGTCCATACCATTCAGTAATATTTTCATTTTGGGATAATCCCCTTTCCATACATTTCTCTCCTAACTGCACAACGTTTAGGTACAGAAAAATTACTGTACTCCCAAGCAAGAACACAATGATCACTTCGTCGAAGCGGCACGTAAGAACTTAATGCAAGGATGCAATTGTCGTCTCTACTTATGATTAGATCCAAACAGCTTGACTGCTGCCCATTTCGGAACCGCGTCTCCATTGGGACATGTTGGGTAAGAAACTCGTCATTTATCAACTGAAGAAATTTCTGTTCGAATGAATTTTCCGATCGCGAGCAGTATATTGACACCCAATCGATATCAGGAGCGTTGAAATCTCCAAGTATTAATAAGTGCTTGCGACGGTATATTTGCTTAACCTCTGTTATGAGTGCTTCGTCCGTGTCCGTTCGCTGTCCTGGGGGTCAATAAACCACGGCAATATGGAGGTCTGGTTGGTTTGGGACTTTCAGTTTACAACAAATTATTTCGCAAGACGAGTTCCTATTTGATGAGGGCCCATCCGGAATGAAGTCAATGCCTTCTCGTATGAACATTGCGATTCCACCACCCCTACGTCCGTTTCTTTCCACGCGGATAAGCTAAAAACCGTCTATACTGACTTCTGTGTCTGCGATTTGTTCATTTAATCATGTTTCAGTTAGAGCTATGAAGTCAGGTTGTAAATAGTTCATGACCAGTTTGATGTCATCCATTTTGTTCAATAGACTCTGCAAATTTGTGTAGATAATTTTAATCTTGTTTTCTTCCTTCGATTTCTGAAGATTTTTAGTTCTTTCTTCCACATGGCGAATTTTTCTGGATATTTCACAAGATATATACAGTCTCCTATCTGGGTTCAAATCTATAGGCATGTGGTAGGGCTTTTGACCGGCGTGGTTGCTGTCAATTTCACCGGATTTTCCCATAAAAACGAGCGCACCGTTTTGACGATTTTGCCGTCTACAATTTTCAAGTTTTGTTCCCCGATCGTATTGACGTCTTTTCAATTCTGTTACCAGTGTCCGCATTTTCATCCGATCGGTGGGAGAGTAATCCGGCTGAAAAAAACTCCACTGTGATTCTTTCATAGTCTGGACTTTCGAGAGAGCAGTGGATCTACCTGCTATTGGCTCCCCAAGACGACTTTTAAAGGTCTTGGTCGAACATCATGCGTTTCATTTCTAACGAGAAGCCCCTATCGAAAGTTCTTTTTTTGATTTTCGACTATCACACCAGTTTCTTGCGTATCATTCAATACATTTTGAAATGTCAGCAGATCCTGTTTTACCCTTTCTTTTGGCGTTTCCCTAGTAGCCTCTGAGACTCCCTGAACTACCAGACAAAATGATCTGTCAGGGAAAAAACTCGTTTCTGCATCCTACTTTCTTTAAGTGATGGAAGGTTGAATCATGCCCTCTGTTACAGTCTTTAATACTGTGTTTAAATTTGGTCTTCATCGGTGAGCCTGTTGGTTGATTTGCAGACATCTCTTTGAATCTTTTAAACAGCGTGAGTTCTTCTGACACTGCGTTTGCTCGAATAGCACCCGGGAAACCTGAATTTGGGTTTGTGGCATCCAGGTCTGTCGAAAAGTCGCAGGCCACTTTTCCGCCATTACTTTGCTGGCTACCATGCCCTGCTCCATTGAAGTTCGATGGACATGTATGGAGCATACTGCTTTCGCTCGTCCGTGGCATTAACGATACCTTACATTTACTGTTTTTCAACTTTTCAGAGACCGTCGATCGCTGATTTACTTTTGTGCAGTCGGATTCTATGTGCACCAGATTTCCCGAACCTGGGGAAATGCAAGACATAATTTCCTCCTCGCTTATTTTCTTTCTGGTCATTTGTATTTCAACTGACCCAGAGGTTGGTTCTAATAACTTCGTTCTTTTTCTCTTTTTGTTTCGCTTAATGTTGTGTCTATTGACCTCTACCGTTTCCTTGCGATGATTATAGCCTAGATTGCTGATGTTTTTCAACTCATTGGCATCGAGTTTCGGCGAGTTAATTTTGTTATGTTTGATGAGGACTGCTATTATTTCCGATAGAAGATCGAGGTCTCCTTCTTATCTCAAAACTCTGGTTGTGAGTCCTCGGCATCCATCACAGTGTGCCGGCCCTTTACTGTTTAGCTTAGTTTTGGTAGTGTTCAGTAGTGCACTGCTTTCTTCAATATTGCTGCTTGGTGGTTCTTCTCGGTCTGCTGAGATTGACTTGAGTATTTAAAGGTAGAACCGTGTTTCCGTCCACATCGGCTTATTTACAAAATTCCTACATACGGATGGGGACAAAGTAGCCAACTAAGGCGATTAAATCTGAACAGGCTATAAAGCGGCTAGATTAAATCAGAACTCTAGTAGAACCACCCGATGGAGTTACAGTTGGCTGCCAGATATATTTCACAAAGTTAATTAAAGACGAAGCATTATATATGGGAGTCGCAGAAGTCCTTATCAGCCACGGACTTTGATAGGTACTCTCCATCATGGGGACAATGACACCATCCATGAATCCTTAGAGAGAAAGGATACAGCTTTTCGAGGAACAGTGGAAACCGCAAATTAAATTATCCAGATTAGACGCAGCAGTGAACAAACTTCTATCGGTGTCAAAACACGCCACTTTTCAGTTGAATTTGCGCTGTTGGCTGTTCGCGGCCGCTGCCCCCTTTGATCCAGAGATTAAGCAATCATGTATTAGTCGTCCTAGCCCTTTCACGGTGATCTGAAGCTAAGAAATTGGGCTGTCAAGGCAGACACCAGCGCCCTATGCCTCCTCAGTTCTCACTTCTCCAACAGGAAATGTTGTATTTTGATGCAAACCGTCTCAAATATTTGTTGTTTCTAAGAAGGTTTCAGAGCAGAATTGCAAAAAGGGGTTAGTGAAAACGAAATTCCACTCTCCTATCTGATCCCCTACTGTCAGGGTGAGGCCAGAGAAACTGTTTGATGGTTACGCCATTTTGAATAAAAGTGAAGGGTACCGCGAGGCTCTCAAGACCCTTCAACAACGGTTCGGCCAACCTAACTCCATTGCCAGAGTTAACATAGATAATTTAATTAACTGTGGGGTCATAAAATTTATGGATCTTAGCACCCTGATTAAGCTGTCTGTGGAAAGGAGGAATTGCAAGAACACTTTAGAGCAGATAGTGTACGGAGCGGATTTGAATTCATCTTGGACACTGGCCACGATTTTCACGCGAGTTCCTCAACCACTTCAGTGCAAATGGCCAAAAATAGCTTCGTTGATATCACCTCTTTGTAGGCAGCTAACGTTCTCTGATCTACTGAAAGTTTTGGACGAGAGAGCTCATGCATTGATGGTACACCAATCCTACTCCTCAGGTCCAGTTTATGTGCCTCGTGGGATCTGAGAACAGATGCAAACGGAATATACGCATCCCACACAGACTATAATATCAGCCCTAGTACCTAGCTCTGCGGTACTGCACCGGCGGTATCTGTAATGCGAAGAAGCTCATTACATCGACCAATGTGGCATGTTTGTCACCCTCAACCTGCCACAAAAACTAGCTTTTGAGGAACTTAATCCAGTATGTTATTCTTGTCTTAAAACTCAATCACTATACTATCAACTGCAGGTCACGAAAGACATGCAGCGTTGCGCGGTACTCCATGTGCCATCACCCGCTGCTGCACCGACAAGAAGACAGGCTGGTGCGTTTCCCACGAAAGAGCACACAGAGTTGAGTACCGAAACATCCAACTGTCTCAAAACATGCGGCACTGGGCAAGTTGTTTCTTTATAAGTGTTACCAGTTAAAGTTTTTGGGCCTCTCGGTTTAGTTACCATGTATGCCTTCCTCGATAGTGGCTCAGACACTGTACTAATCGATGAAAATTGGTTAAACTGATAAGGCCACATTGGCCAACCAGCAGTTTTGTCAGTATCCAACCTTGTTCAAACAACAGAAGTGAGCTTCGAAATAGTGGGTTTTAATATACGTGCGATAGAAAACCAAAACCGACTGGAAGTTGAAAAACCTGGTCCATTAGCCATTCCCCAAGTTAAAACGTTTTGCCTTAACTAGAGACAAGGCAGCGCGTTGGGAACATATACGCGACATCGAACTCCTCTTTGTCGACGGAGTGAATGTGTCGATACTTATCGGGATGAATGTGCCTGCAACGCACTAGGTACTCCAACACCGAAACGGTGGACAGGAGGATCCCTTTGCTGTTCGGACGCCCACTCGGTTGGGTAATCTTTGGGCCAGTAGCTGAACAAGATCGTCAAGGAGTAAATGACGACCTTTTAAGCGAGAAGGACATTGTCACAGAAAAGCTAGAAAAGATGTGGAACTTCGAGTTTGGTGAGCCCAAGCCATTAGGCGAAGCACATTCCATAGACGGCAAAATAGTTTTGGAGCTGTTTGAATATCTTGCACATCTGACTCGAGGGCACTTGGAAATAACTCTTCCCTGAAAGTTAGGTTATCCTTGTTTGTCTGAAAAGAAGCATGTTGCCCGTAGACGTTTATATGCCTTGAAGAACAGAATGATGAAAAACCCTGAGTATAAGGAGCGATGCATTACGCCGATCTCCGAATATATCGTTAAGGGCTACGCAGAGTCTGTGGCACCGACACCTTCATTCGGTCCTGGATATTTTGGTATCCACCCCACCACTCGGTAATAAATCCATTAAAACCGAAAAGTCTGGGAGTATTGCTCGACTGCGCCAGCCAGTACTGGAGTACACCGCCCTCCCACTTGACTGCGGGGACATCTTTCACCTGATTTATCGATAGATTTAGTGCGTAGATAGCGACACATGGGGAAGAGGTTGCCCCGAATGGATTAACTGCCGTTTGCGTAAGCCTCAGAATCGTAGGCTTATTACCCATTTGGCCAACACAGAAAACGTAGGAATGAATGTTTGAGAATTCGGAACTCAAACCTGGTAGAAAAAAGCTTCTAGGTCTGCGACCACTACGTACGGAAACTCACGGAATCTATTTTAAACTCAACATAAACTGTTGGTTAGGTCTAACCCCTGCAGAAGATGGGGGTTGAGAATGACTCCTCACCTGCAAACAGCCCTGAGAGATCATGACTTCCATCTAAATAAAAAGCGCAGCAACTCGGTTGAGACCCTAAGAGATATACCTGAGGAAGAGCGAATCGACGGGGGAATATGCCTGGATCTTAAACCAGCCGATACCCAAAGAATACTAGGTGTTGAATGGAACAAAGCTACAGACACATTCAGTTTCACAGTCTAGGGCCAATGGATACGGTTATCAGAAAAGCGATGCTCTCTTATATTTCAACCCTCTATGATCTACTTGGGTTTGTCACTCCCGTTATGGTACCGGTCAAGTTACTATTGCGAAAAATTGTGCCGATCGAACCTTGGATGGGATGATAAGATCAACGAAGAGTATCTACGACAGTGGTTTATTTAGATTAAAGAGTTTCAGGGCGTTTGCAATGTTCAAATACGACGCTGCTTGACCCGGGTTGCTTTACATACTATTGAGCAGTATCAACTACATGGTTTCTTGGATGCGTCGAAGAGCAGGTTCGGGGCCCTAATCTACTTTCATGCAACGACTAAAGATGGTACTACACGCAAAACCTTTTGGGGGCAAATCTCAAGTCTGGCCTCTTAAGGTCCAAACCATACCATGGTTAGAGCTCACCACTGCAGTTCTGGCCGCCAAACTAGTGAAACAGGCCGAGTAAGAACTAACACTTTTTATTTCGTCCAAGACCATGTGGACAGATTCTATGGTCGTCTTACAATTTATACGGAACACTATGTCACGTCTCGAAACATTTGTATCTAACCACATCTCTACCATATTAGACTTATTAGAAGATTCGCAATAAAGGTACGTGAATTCCAAATGTTATTGCCGACTCTCTGTTAATTTCGTAGTGATTCTAACTTCAATCGCAATTGCTTTATATCCCCATTAGTATGCAAAACGCAGGTGCCTTACATTTATTGCTACGAAAAATTGGTCCACGGCCTGGTTTCAAACCTGCGCCGCAAAATCGCGTAGGACCGACTTTCGACGCCTCTAACCACTAGGCCGCATTGACAAGGGGTTTCGATCAGCAAATTAAACAGACTAGCAGAAAATAGTTGCAACTATCGTTATGCTGCTAATTCTTCACCTCCCGATAAACGAACAAATAATTAGTAAGCTTAAGGAATGTAGATTACAAAAAGGAAACTTGTATGGTGTGTTTCAGCCTCCTAAAGGAATTCTTAGGGATGGAGCAGAAGGTAGGCAATCTACAGCAATATTAAGATAACATCAAAAATCTATTTCCCATCCACTGTTAAAAAGCTCCTGTCCTCACAAAACCTTCCACAAGACAAAATACGCATGCATATGTAGCCTCTTCAAGCATACCTAAAACTCACATAAAATATATAATGTCTACCGAACCCAGTAAACCAGAGGATATTCAACTAGTTCGAAAGGGAGTCCCATCATATCCTTGCTCCAAATCATGATCACAAAGCTCGGGGCAGCATAAGCTATAATCTGGCTTTACAACCCAGCGCTACCTCGCTGCTGGATGCTGCACAAACATGCGATGTTGAAGAGGTTGGTGAGTTTGTAAAGCCAAAGAGAGAAAGGTCTTAGAAGACCAAGCCGTTCACGGATTTGGCTCCAGCCTGCCAAGTACCCGACTCATCTGGACCTATCGGACTAGTGAACTGGATACAAGTACCCACTCAGTTGAAAGATCTGAGTTGCAAACGGGCGTTTAAGTGCGTCGAAAACATAATGTAGTCATAAAATGGGTCCCAGAGTCAGCGTCAATAATTCCAAAGGAGCGAGGTAAAGATGACTAGGATCTACTAAAATTGTATGCAAAAACGTTGCTAACGGATGGCGAGTCAATCCACATTCTCAAGGAATATAGAAAATATATATATATATAGAAAAGCACCCGATTCCTATCCTTAACTAACACCTCTTAAAATCTTATTTGAAAACGAAGCACAGGCACAGCTCCTGCTACAGAGAAAATCAACCCTACGGGATCTGCATTCTGAAGTTTTTTTCAACCGGAATACTAGCTGAAAGAGCGAATGAAATGAGATAATTAATAATAGAACTGGAAAGACGAAGTACCAATGGCGAGGCACACCTCCAAATAAGCGACGGACAAATAGTTCAAGTGATAAGAGCATTTGTTTGGCCAAAGGCAGTCACTCTGACAGTCTAACAGTCCCATTTTAGAAACCAAAAACGTGCCCACTTAAATTATTCGCCTTAAATGCCAGATCTTTGCTTAATAAGATGCCTTTGCTCCAGACTGTGGTTTTCGTTCACCGCCCCACATTGTAATAGTTACAAAGACATGGGCAACACCCTGTCTATCCGACTTCAAACTCTCTGTTCTAGGCTACATTTACATTCGAAATGATCGATACGAGGGCCATGGCGAAGGAAGCTGTTTCTCTATTAAGCAACCACTTACATTTCTGCCGTTGAACTATCGACCATTTACAGCGGCAGAAGAGAGCTGTTGGCTCCGCGTTGTTCTATAAGATAACTACTCTTTACTTGTTGGTTGTGTCTATCGCCACCCCTCCCCCCCAATGCAAGCGAGGATTATGATCGTTGTTTCTCGCAGGCATTTCACACCGCAGCTGACTTTAATCTGAAGTACTGCTTGATTGCAGGTGACTTCAATCTTCCTGAAGTTCATTGGTTTCCACCTTTCGGTCCCGAAAAGTTCCAAAACCTACTTGAGGCCATAGGTATTGGCATGTGGGACCAGGTAGTCGATTTTTCCACCCGAGGATCAAACAAACTTGAGCTTATTTTCAGTAGAGGCTGTCAGCAATTGTCAGTGTCACCTTTAGACCCACTTGGGAGTTATGACCATGCCATATTTCTTTCTGCACTAGAACTCGAGGCTAATGAATCGTTTTCAAAAAGATATAGTTTTTCCCCTGATTTCCGATCAGCAAATATGGTGGAATTACTAACACATCTTAATTCCCATGATTGAACTAACTTATTTCTATGTTTGGATATGAACGTTTGTACTGATACATTGTACCAAGTTTTAGGTCCACTCATTTCTTGTTTTGTTCCTCAAAGGATGCTCCAAACTTAAGTTCCAAAAAGACAAATGTTATTAAAGTTGGGAAACATCCTAACCCTCCAGCAGCTACCATACATACCCAAAATTTCCTTCGCAATTATCCCAACCAATCAATTTCTCAGGCTGCCCCATTATTTAACCCTACCCCTTACGGTACCAGTTTTTCCAAAAAACAATTTGTTCCGTTTTCAAAATCTTATTCTCCCCCATATTATTCCAATATTCCTCAAAAACCCTATTTATAGGCCTCCTATTTTCGCTAACGCAGAAAATAGCCTTCCTCTCAATGGATACCACCCAAATATGTTTCTCTACAATAATCCTAATTTAGTTAGCAGTAACAGCTTAACTAATTGTAGACAGCAGCCATTTTACTTTCCGCCAGCACCTACCTCTGTACAGTTTACTTCCCCACCACCAAGTCTTCCTTTTTTATAAGTAACGATAACCCTAGTTTGGATACTCGAACTACGCTAGATGTCATATTACTTAATGCTAGATCTGTTTTTAAATAAGATGGCGCAACTGAGAGCCATTGCTTTTCGAGCTAATGCCCGATGTTTTATGCGTAACTGAATCTTGGACCCATCCCTTAATTTCCGACTCTTTGCTTGTCATAGACCAGTACGATCTCTACCGTCAAGACCGCATTAGTAAGCGTGGCGGTGGTTGTCTTCTCTATATTAAAGCTTCATTTAAAAGAACTTCCCGTTTTGATCTAGATGTTACGTCATTCTCTGGTAATTACTGCTTCGCATCCATTATCATGTCGTCCAGGCAAAAGGCGATTCTCGGATGTATTTACAACCCGCCTAATTCATCATCCAATTATGATGCAAAACTTTGTGAAATTTTTAAATTGATTTCGAAGTCCAATTTTAACATTAAAAATAATCGCTGGGGACTTTAATTTTTCCTGAAATTGACTGGATTTCAAACGTTTGTCCACCCAGATTTTCAGCCTTTCCTCGATACGATTAATTTTTTTCTAATTGGTCCCAGCTTGTCCGTTCTTCAACGAGAGAAAAGCATATTTTTAGACCTGATTTTGCACAAACGACATTGCTCCCCTCTTCGTTGATTTTTAAGCAGGGGCCTCTTCCAAAGTGACCATACACTAATTCACTGTTGCCTTCCGATTGTTTCATCGAAAAAGGTTAGTGCCGTTCATTACCTATCATGCTTTTTGACCTCGCAGATATGAGCTTAATTAGTAACTTTTTGACTCATTGGACTGGCAGAATCTCTCCTCCATGAACGACGCAGCAAGTCTTTGTGACTTCGTGTCAGTCGTTTTCAAATAACATCCTGAAGCTTGTGCCAACCAAAATGAGTCAAGCCCTACGTCTCGGGAATCAACCGTTCCTCACTTTCTTTTTGCCACGACTAAAGAAATTGAAGAAGCAGTTGAAAAGATCAATATACTAGTTCGTTATCTGTACACCTAAGGATCGCTGAGATTTTTGAATTAGCCTCTAAGATTCGTCTTGCACATGACAGACAGAGAATCTTGCGCACTCAGTGAGCCAAACACTGCAAAATCTGTTGCTCAACTGTTCCGCCGTCGATCCTCTTCTAAACGAGGTTATAGAAATTCCTCCATTACTAAATGAAGACAAGAACTTCGTTCTGGAAGACTCTGACAAGGCAGAACTGTTTTAGTGCGTTCTTTGCAAATCATCTTACGATGGAATCTGAACCGGTTCCGACGTTTCAGGCATCCTCATTGAATGTTATCAGCACTATTGATTTCTCCTTAGAACTGAATTCGTAAGCAAATAATTCGTCTGAAAAAACTCGCACTCTTCGGGGAACTGACGGTATTCCAAACTCAGTTATTAAGAGAGTGCCGAGCTTTCCCCGATTGCTTAGCCATGTATTCTCAGTTTATCTTTTTAAACGGATTCTTTTCCTGACTCATGGAAGACATCTATTATTCTTCCTGTCTTCAAGTCAGGATCTCGTTCGGACGTAAATAATTATCGAGGCGTTCACAAAACCCCGGCTCTCACAAAACTTCTTGAAAAAAATTATTTTTCAATCAAATTCTCGACTTTTGCCGAGAAAATAAGCTTTTTAAGCGACTCACAATATGGTTTTCTACCTGGGAGATCATGCGAAGTGTGTCACTTAGCTTTTCTTAACCTCGTCACTTCCCTTCGTAACGAGCAGCAGTCAGTGGTTGTGATCTACTTTGACCTGAGCAAAGCCTTTGACAAGGTACCGCACAGACGTCTTCTGGTGAAACTGGAAGCCCTCGGCATCCGGCCTCCTCTCCTTGACTTCATTGGTTCCTACTTGTCTAACCGCAGCCAGAAGGTCTTAGTAGGTAAAAGCTATTCGAGGCCTCAACCGATCACGAGTGGCGTTTTTCAAGGCACCGTTCTAGGTCCCCTTCTCTTCATTCTGTACATTAACGAAATTTCAACTTTACTCACAAATTCACAAAATTTCGTTTACGCTGACGATCTCAAGTGCATTTATTCATTTTCTAAAGACACTGCTAATAGTTGCGTTGACAAAAAATAAACACTGATCTACTAATGCTCTCACGTTGGAGCTGTGCTTGGCAGATGGAATTTTCTCCATCCAAGAGCAGTTTCATGTGTTTTTAGCCCTGCCAAGCTTCCTGGACCCTAGTATTTCAAAATGTACACTTTTGAGAACGATCAACCATAAAGACTTAGGTCTAAGTTACACGAATAAGCTAGCATTATCGCCTCATGCAGATCGAATTTCTGCAAAGGCTGCACAGATATGTGGTTTTTATATCACATAATTTCTTCCTTCCGGAAATAAAGTTAAACCTATACCGCATGTTTGTTCTTCCTATCCTCGAATACTGCTGTCCCCTATTTGGGCTGATGAACGCCTCTGACCGCAGTAAGATTGAAAAAAAGTTCAGAGGGTTTTTACTCGAAAACTATTTTCTCTTCCTGGATCAGTTTCTCTTATACGGATAGATGCCAGTTAGCAAACATTAAATTTCTGTGGGTTAGAAGACTCGAAGCTGGTCTCTGCTTCCTGTTTCGCGTTAATTCTAGCCCAAATATCCCACGAATTAACGCTCTCACTCCGGTAAATCGACCCTATGCCACTCGTAATTCCTCCATGTTCATTTCACCACCCCTTAGCTCCACAACCAACCGGTCTCAGTTTTTGCCTCCAAATATGCTTTCATATGGAATAATCTACCACTGCAAATTAGGTTGTCGTCTACATTAGCTATTTTCAAAACCAAATTACGCAAACATTTAACTTCGAAAGATATAAAGTCCTTATTGTCTGTTTCTTTCCCAAACTCTAGCAACTTTTGGATTTTGAAAAGGGTCCTCCCTGGTATTTGAGGCAGATCCCTTGATATTATATTGGTCTCTAATTATATTTTTCCATCATCCTCTGCAGAGTCAATCTTTTGCATTCACTTTTTCTTCCCCTCCTTTTTAAACTAGCATTGCCAACTCTTGACAACCTTGATACTTTCCTTCGAGATTTGCAACCCTGACGATAGTCTCCAGGATCTGTTGATGATCAAGAGTGGGTTCTGATGGTTTTCGCCTCTTTGGTGATGGACTATACAGTCCAGCAAGGTCGCATCTCGATGATGATCTCGTGACCTCTACTGTCCCCTCTTCGTTTCGACCATGTTGTCTACGATGAGTTCGTCCTCTCACCTCCACTGGTGTTTATAAACAGTAGCTCTGACTGCTATATTACCCTCTCACCCGACAAAGGGAGCGTCCCGAACCCTCATACGCAGTCAGCAACATCACAATACTATCCCATTGCATTTAGCTATTAATTTTTTTAGTGAAGCAGTTTTTTTCTCCTATTTTTAAATTGGCGGCTCGCCGAACTCCGCCTCCGATTTAACCCTAGGAGTTTTTTTTTCACTGCTTCTTTTCGAGTTCACCGTATATGCCAACGATTGTTGACTTTTGTTTTATAAATGGCAAATCTTTTTGAATCGGATATGTTTACCATACTACTCATTTCTGCTGTTCATATGGATGCTCACATAGTGCAGCAATTATCCACTTTGTATTTATTTAAACCATGATACTAAGTTTGGAATGATGGGGCCCTCTGGGCCTTAAATATACAATTTATTTATTTATTTATTTATAATGTCAAGGATAAAGTCTACCTCCCTTTATATATCCACCGTAAACTGCATAGACTCTCACGTTATTTTCATCTTAAAATCGTCACTTCCGTCCTGCCTTGATCCAACAAATCTTTAAACAGGCTAAGAGGCTTTCGAATGAAAAACAGCTAACCAATGAGGTCAAATTTTCCGAAAACCCTTCGTTAAATGTTGCGAACCTTTAAACGCACGGTAAAAAACGTAGAGAAAAACGCAGCACCCCATACTTCGAGACACCTTAGGAAACCCCAATGCTGGCGCTAAGTTGATGGCTGCTAGCTTCAATGCTTTCTTGTTCAGAACTTATAGTGAAAATTCTGTCGCTCTTTATCCGAACATCCGGGTTTGGATCGGTAATGTCCTCGAAAACATAACTTTTACACTCTGGGACATGACCGCAGCCATTCGGAGTTTTCGGAGTTTTACAGCCTGGACCATATGGCGTCCCGCTCAGCGTTCCAAAGGCAGATGCAAATGATATACTTCCGTCCCTTTTGTATAAGATATTTAATTTTGCTCTTGAAAGCGAAACCTTCCCTATTTTATGGCAGGAATCGCACATTCTGCCAATATCCAAACACGGCCGATCTACGTCATTTGACGACTCAAGGCAAATAAGTACTTTGCTTACAGCCTCGAAGATCTTGGAAACCTTGATCAAAGACAAGATGATGAGTCACATAACAAAGAATGACCTTCTTTCTTGTGACACCTGCCAGCACTCTTCTTTTGCTCATGTGCTACAATCTAGATACAGCGGTTTTGCAATTTACACCGTTTATTTCAATTTCACGAAGGCTTTTGATTGTTTTGAGTATGATCTCCTCCTGCAGAAACTTGCCTCCTTTGGCATAGGTGACAAGCTTGTGAACTTAATGTCCTCCTATTTGAATGCTCGCACGCAACGAGTTATAATTTTCGATGTTAACTCCAACCCCACGCATGTGAGGAGTGTAGCTAGTCAGGGTAGCGTGCTCGGCCCGATTCTATTTTGCCCTTTTGCCAATGAGGTTCCTGATTGTTTTCAGTATGGTCGGCCCTTTATGTACGCTGACGATTTCAAAGTTGCTTTTCGACATAAACCGCCCGATCGCAACATCGTGCTTGATCTATAAAAAAGGATCTTCAGGCCTTTGTTCAGTGGTGTCACACCTGGCACCTTTCGCTCTCTTGGCACAAGTGCTCCGTATTGGTAAGTGGCGACAACCATCAGTCCCAGCTAAACAAAGCCGGTCACGATCTAAATTTGCCCGGTGTTATAAAGGAACTGGGCGTACCATATTCTAGTATTCTTAATTTGTCAGAGCACTTTACCCTGATTGTCTCGAAAGAGCGCCAAACGTCTGGGATTATTCTCAAAAAATTTTGAAACCATTAATATTAGAGCCAGCCTTTATAAAATGGATGTCAGACCTTGTGTGGAATACTGCTCGTTTCTATTTAACCTTCTGCACGCTAGTGAATGGAAGAAAATATACTTAGTTCAGCACTTCTTTTACAAAAGAGATTTCTCTTCAGAACACCGAAACCTGTCATGCCAACAACGCTGTGAGCTTACTAATGGCGACTCGTTGTGTCTTCGCAGATTACAGAAAGGACTATTTTTACTGTTTGAACTTAAAAGCAGTTGTACCTTTAACCCCCTTACATCTCTGAGGCAACACGACCACTCTCGGCGCACCAGTCGTCAAGATGTCTTTTTATTTTTTCTTCTGGCACGCACCGTTAGATACCATCAGTTTTTTTCAGTGAACGCTATAGCAATCTGGAATAAGCCACCGAGAAGTATCAAAATTAAGCAAAGCTATCCTTTGTTTACGAGAGCTGTCAGTAGTTTCTACATTCAGGACACCTTCCACAAATGTTGGTTGCTGAGTCAGTGCAAGCTCTCTTCCGTTCTGATGGCGTTCGTGGACTCTGAATCCCGTGCCAGTGTTCATGCAGAGGGCAATACTGCTGGCTCTGCAGTCCGTAATCGGCTTATTTATCAGTCGAAAGCGAGCAACCTTTCACCGACATACCTGCTGCTGGTGCAGAATACCGGCTCCATAACGATGAAGTGAAAAGGACTACATCATACACCCGAGTCAATTTTCTCGTCCCAAACATTAATCACTCAATAAGCTGCAGTTTTTCTCCTGTAAACACTCGAAAGAACGATCAGGAGGTTTTTGAATTGGCAGCTGGATCCTATACTGTATATCTCTTTTGACCTTGCCTGTAAACTGGCATTAAATAAATAAATAAAGACGAAACTTCAAGAGGAGTGGCTGGTGACAGGCTAAAATGATTATGTGGCTCACGAGTCCCGCATTCATGAGCATGAAGTCTAACGAATTGCCCAAATAACCAGATCAACGATCCGTTTCTGTTAGAAAAATGTGTGACGTTCGCAAAAATACCATCGTTGTTGGGGATTATTGGCCGACGAAGTGTTCGGGTTTGCGTTTGTTGTGGAAAACGTCTAAGGCATGTTGCTTGGCTGCAACATTTTGCATTTATCTTGATGAAAAAAATTCTCGCATCGATCAGGACCCATTTCAAAGTTACTCACCGTGGCAGACCTAAAAGGTGCCAAAAGCAACGTTCTCAGGTTTGTATAGAGACAAGTCTTCAAGAATGAACTTAAGTGCGTACAGAGAAATTTGCGGAACACCGATTTAAAGAAGTTGAAAGTGACCAACAATGCGCTGAATTACCTTTCACCATTCTTCTCTAACGACCTGATTAGAGTGGGAGGGTGACTTCAATACGGGCCAATTCCGTCCGAAAAAGAACACCCGGCCATCATCTTTCAAACCCCGTTCGTATGCCGACTAATCGTAGAGCACGTTTATCAACTAAATGGTCACGTTGGGATATCACACGCCAGTGCTATCCTACGAGAACGATATTGGATAATTCAAAGCGAAGCGCCCATCAAACGTATCCTTGGGTCTTGTTTTGTGTGTTGACGCTGGCACTTTCAACCCTTTCGACAGCTGATGACACCTTTGACGCTGGATAGGCTGGAGCCGTATAACCCAACTTGCACGTTCAAAGAGGTCGATTACTTTGGACCATTTCGGTTGAAATTATCCCAACGGTGGGAAAAGAAATATTGTTGCCTGTGTACATGCCTCAGTATTCGCGCAGTTCACATCAAGGTTATCTCAGATTTGGTGCTTGATTCGTTTCTGTGTGCTTTCGGTTAGTTCGTTGCTCGAATAGGATACCCGCAAACGCTTTACAGAGACAAATTCGGGAATCGTGCAAAATACGTGGGATTTCCGTGGTTCGAACAAGGGCACCAATGTGTGGGAAACTATGGCGATACCACTGAGCTATCGCCACATGTCAAACTCGCTGATTAAAATTTAAATGATGGAATGAAATCTAGTCATAATGTGAATGACTTCACTTCCAGACATGTTTCCTTAAAGTCACCTCCCGCCAAACGGGCCAAGGGTTTAATAAGTTTTGCGGATGTCAATTACGAGGACAAAACGTGTGCGACATGCTTTAAACTTCTTCAAAAATATTCAGAGATTGAAAAGGATATGCAGGGGCTGAAGATGGAGAAAGAGAAGTTGAAGAAACTTCCTCGCATTTTACCCAAACAGAAGCAGGTCGTAACGATGGAACATGAGGGCGACAGATGCACATAAACATACACAGCTTCCTCAGGCATCAAATTCAATGAGGAAGATGACACTGCAACTACGGGGCTTGGTGAAGCCGTTAAAGAGTCTCTAGTATGGAAAGAGGGCAACGGGCAGGGATCCCAGAAAATGAAGAAATGTCTCAGGGCATCCCAAAAGACAGATAAAGCCAACGTGTCAGTCCAAGCGGGCCAAACCTAAACAAATGTCAAGCAAAATCAGCGCTGACGAAGGTCGCAGCCGATAAAAGAGCGATATTTTGCACAGAACTAGGCGTAAGGTCTCCATATGCATCGCCAGCAAACAGTCGCAGAGTGCTACATCAAGTTAAGCACCACACACCAGTAGAAAATAAAAACGAAACTGAAAGAGATAAATGTCTCAATATTCAAGGGATCCCTGAAATGAAATGCAACCACTTCCAAGGAACGAGTTTTAAAAGACAAAGATGGTTTGTCATACAAAAATGTTAGTCCCAGAACCCCAATGGTGGATGAAAATCTCTCTCATTTTAAAGGGCCAACATTGATGAGAAACGTCATCTCTGTGAACTTCCAGCCTAGTGTAGGCGGGGAAATCAGGAGCTTGACCATAAATCGTAGGCTAAATACTCGTAATACGGGGTGTCCAAGAATCCATGTCATGCATTCCAAAGGAACGAGTGGCACGATCTAAATCTACTTCCTGAATATGCCAGTACCGTCCTGAAGAACGGGGAAATTTTCACCGTAAAAAGCTTTCTGACTAGGGAAAGCAGACTCCAGCCGCGACATAAAAACATCCCCTTAACCTCTAAAAATTATTTAAGAAAAGGAAACCCAGACAGTGCTTCTGTTAGAAGAAAGAATGAACTTACGGAGATCGCACCAAGAAGTGTTTTTTCAGCCAGACTACGAGCCGACGGAACGGCTAAAATACTAGGGAATTAAGAGAGAATTGAGAGAGATAACTGGAAGAATAGAGAAAAGGCTGACAATCAAAGCCAGTCAAATAGTCCAGATCGAAGTGTCTTTCCTGTGGCCAAAGCCTGTAACAATGAGGGCTGGAGCTCCCCGACAAATCGATCATTAAAAGTTCTCTCTGCAAATGTACATAGCTTGTTTAACATACTAGATGAAATAGAAACGTAGTGGATGAAATTAAACCAGACATTATCGCTTTCACTGAAACAGGGCTTTTGAAGACATTTTTGATTCCGAAATATCACTAAGAGGATATCAGGACTTCAGTAGAGATAGACCACGTCAAGGAGGAGGAGGAGGAGGAGGAGGAGTCATAGTTTATGTCCATCGCAAGCTGACCGCAATGGCTGACGAACATATTCCATTACGCGATTTCGAACTCTTAAGCATTACTATATCTGCTAAGTATTCCAGACCACTGACGATATCAGTTGCGTACCATTCGCCTTATCAGACTTCCAATCAGGATCTCATTCTCATAACGGAACTGTACAAAGTTAACGAGAAGAAAGATGTCCTCATTGTTGGGGATTTGAATGTTCCTGGTATTGACTGGAAAACATTGACTTTACAGGGAATGCCAGATAACTTCAACCACAAACTACTGCAGTGGGCAACAGACAAACTTCTCTGTCAGAACGTCATCTCTAGAACACGGAAGAGAGAAGGACAACATTTCAACTGTCTTGACCTGATTTTTACCCGAGATGAGGAAAATGTGCTAGACCTACCGGATCGACCGCCATTAGGGTCAAGCGATCACATTACGCTGGACTTCAAGTACTCTCTGTTTTCAAGACCAAATTTGCCCGAAAAGTGGGAAAGAAACATTTGGAAGGGGAAATACTCACTCATGAGAAGACAAATGTAAAAAATTAATCCTGGGAAGCAGAACTACATGATGAAACCAATAAGGATTGGACGACTTTCAGCTCGTTATTAAAAAGGATTGTGAAAACTATTGGAAAAAGACAATCACAAATGGCCCAAGCTGGATAAACTTCAACTTGCAGGCCACTCTCAAAAACAGAAATCGCTTTTGGAGGCGTTACAGACAAACCAGCTCCGATGAGCACTTACGAGAATATAAGCAGCAATGCAGTGTTTGTAAAAGTGGGGCTACTAATCTACGAAGGACGTTTGAACTGAACATACTGCAACAATCGTTAGAGCCCCCAAAATGCTATATGGCTATATACGGAGTACAAAAAGAAGTCAGGAAATAATATCTGTCCGAAGCTCTGCCGAAGGAAAACTGGAGACCAACGACCAGATTAAATCATCCCTTCTTTTTAAATTCTTTCAGCCCGTCTTCACACGAGAGCCTAATACTTTCGCTGCTATTCCGCCCGTTGGTCAATCAATCGCCACAGAAACCTTTGGTGACGCACCTAACCACTGCGCCACATTCTCACAGGAAATCTGATAAACAAAACTGTAAACAAACAGAGAAGGATGACAAAGAGAGATATTTTGTTCCTACATCTCCTCCGGCCAAAGGGGCAAAAAGCTTGAAAACACTGATGAATGTCACCTACGAGGACAAAAAGTGTATGGTGGTTTAAGTCTCCTACAGAAAGAGATAGGTTACATGCAACGAGATATGGCCGATCTAAAAGAGACGATTCATTGTTCATCCAGCAAAGGAACACCCATAACAACGAGAATTCCAACAAAGGAAATTACGTATGCAAATATAATTTCCTCAAGCATACCAGAACACGCGAAGGCACAGAGTGCTAACTGTCTCGACCTGAATTTCACGAAAACATCAGGCAGTATTGACAAGATTATTTCAAATGCGTCCGCTCGGTCGAAGTGATCATATGGTGCTTATGTGGGACTTCTATTTATTCTCCGTTATTCATCAAGGCTCTTGACTCTCAATGTCTAGATGTCCTCATTGTCTATCGGCCACCTAGGATAGACCGAGTCGTGGACACCCACTTGTTGGAACAATTAGAAAATTTCTCCAGTCCACCTAATGTCATGATTATGGGTGACTTCAACGCACCAGGAATTAACTGGAGCACTGTTCAATCATCATAGCCGAAATTGACTTTTGATTATGTTTTTCTGCAAAAGACCTTGAAGGCACTCCTCACACTACATGTCCCTTTCCCCACCAGAACACGTGAAGGACAAAATGCTAACTGTCTTGACCTGGTTTTCACGAAAACATGAGGGAGCATTGACGAGATTAATTCAATGCCTCCGCTCGGTCGTAGTGATCATGTGGTGCTTATGTGGGACTACTCCTTATTCTCCGTTGCGCCTGCTATAGAGGAAAAATGGCAAAACGTTTGGCGAGGAAACTTTCATCAGATGCGAGCAGATTTAAAAGACATCAACTGGACCTCAATGTTTTCGAGCACCGTGAACGAAGATTGGGAGTCCTTCCGAAATGTTCTTCTGCAACTTATGGACAACCACTGCCCACTAACGAGTGTCCATCACAGCAAGCGTCCTGGGTGGCTAAACAGGAAGCACAAGTTGTGGAGAAAATATTGCGAGTCTAATCAAGTCGCCTATTTTAATAAGTATAAAGCACAGAGAAACAAAATGAGAAGCCTTATTCTTAAAACGCGAAGAATATTTGCGAAGACTTTGCTGCAAAAGGCAACGCAGAATCCAAAGTTAGTCTACAGTTACCTCCGTAGATGTACAAGGAATAAAAACCAAATACCGCTGATTAAGACTGCCGTGGGCGTCGAAATTTCTGAAAAAAGGGAAAAAGCCGAGTATTTTTCACAGTTCTACCGCTCAGTCTTCACAAATGAGGCAAGGTTCCTTCGTCCCTCAGTGGATAACCCGCCGACTGAAAGCATTAGCCACATACTATTCTCAGAATTTCTGATCCAAAAGGAATTAAAAGAACTAAAAGAGTCGAAATCTCCAGGACCAGACGAGCTTCCACCCAAGCTTCTGAAAGAACTCGCCAATGAACTTTCCGCACCTCTGTCAGTGCTCTTTCAAAAAGTCATTTGACTCCGAACACTTCCTTTCGATTGAAGCTGGCACATATAACTCCCTTTGTACAAAAAGCGGTAGCCGGGCGTCAGTGACAAACTACAGGCCCATAAGCTTGACATGCATCCTTGGCAAGATTATGGAAAGGAGCATCAAGAGCGAATTGGTGAAATTCCTAGAGACTCATAATTTGTTATCAAGCTGTCAACACGGGTTCAGAAAAGGAAGATCATGCACAACGAATTTGCTGTATTCGCTCCAGAGGTGGATCCAAGCACTTGAAGATAGACACGCGGTTCACATTGCCTTTATTGACTTTCAAAAGGCCTTCGATGCTGTGCCGCACGAGAGACTGCTGTACAAGCTAGAAAGAATTGGAATCAGAGGTAACCTCCTCAAGTGGATCGAAAACTTCCTCGTGGGTCGGCGCCAGGTTTTGTGCATCGGCCAAGAGAGGTCAAGTTCTGCTGCGGTCGAGAGTGGGGTTCCTCAGGGTTCAGTACTAGGGCCAATACTGTTTTAAATATACGTGAACGATTGTGTCAGGAATCTCGACTGTGAATCAGCAATGTTTGCCGATGACATTAAAATCTGGAATGTAATCCAGAACCCTGCCGACGAAGATAAACTGCAGATCAACCTAACTCGGTTGGAGGAGTGGTCGAATCATTGGCTTTTGCGGTTCAACGTTGATAAGTGTACAATACTTCGCTTAGGCAACCCATCTGGATCTGCCGAAATTAAAAGCTACTTTCTCAACGGTGACGCCTTAAAAGACGTGGAAACCCAAAAGGACCTTGGTGTGCTGACAACCACCACCTTAAAACCATTGTCTCACTGCTCAAAAGTGGCAAAGAGCGCAATTGCGGTGTTGCATGCCATCAGACGAGCCTTTTTGGATTTCGACGAAGATCTCTTCGCTAAGACTTTTGGAACATTCATTAGGCCGCATTTGGAATATGCTATGCAAGCTTGGAAACCCTGGACAGTTCAAGATCAGAACTGTCTCGAAAGAGTACAGAGGAAAGCCACCAAAATGGTTAGAAGTCAAAGCTTTTTGCCATATTCAACCCGCCTAATGAATCTTAATCTGTTCCCTTTGAGTTATAGGCAAATGCGTGGTGATCTCCTGCAGACATTCCGCATTGTGAAGGGATTGGATTGTTGCCTGGAATTCTCGGACTTCTTTGAATTTGCCGCCACGACCCATCTCCGAGGTCACCCATTGAAACTGCATGTCCAGTAGGCGAGACTGGATGTGCGCAAGTTCTCCTTCTCTGTCAGAGTGGTTAAACCATGGAATGCCCTCCCTGAAGACGTTGTGATGTCACCATTGCTGAAAAGCTTTAAAAGGAACCTTGACAGTTTTATGTTCCGCAACGAGCCTGAGCGATGAGGAATTTATCTTAACCCTCGAGAGTCGTGCACAACTTGTCATATTTTATGACCGCATTTGTACCTTTGCAACCCACATGGTTTCTCTGTATACCGCACTTAAATTTACGTTACAAATAGGGTACTCAAAGGCCCATGCTTATTT
The DNA here is from genome assembly GCA_017591395.1 of Schistocephalus solidus. Classification (NCBI taxonomy): domain Eukaryota; kingdom Metazoa; phylum Platyhelminthes; class Cestoda; order Diphyllobothriidea; family Diphyllobothriidae; genus Schistocephalus; species Schistocephalus solidus. The sequence continues at coordinate 6,192 of WEDG01004067.1, read as the reverse complement.
CCCTTAATAAATTGAATTGAATTGAACGGAATAGCCTTCTGCACGCTAGTGAACGAAAGAAGATAGAATCAGTCCAGCATTTCTTTCTATTTAGAACACCAAAACCTATACTACCAATAACGCTATGAGCTTACAAGCCTTGCCCCGTTGTGGCTTCGCAGATTACAGAAGGGACTATTTTTACTGTTTAAACTTTTAAACAGTTGAACCTTTAACCCCCTTACATCTCTGAGGCAGCTTGACCACTCTCGGCGCACCATTCATCGAGATGTATTTTTATTTCTTCCTTTGGCACGCACCGTTAGATACTTACAGTTTTTTCAGCAAACGCTTTATCAATCTAAATAAGCTACCAAGCAGTAGGAAAATTCAGCAAAGCTATCCCTTGTTTGCGAGAGCTGTCACTATTTTTCTACATTCAGGAAACCTTACAAAAATTTTGGGTGCTGACTCTGTGGAAGCTCTCTTCCATTCTAATGGCGTTCACGGACTCAAATTCCTGTGCCGGACTTCATACTGAGGTCGACAGCCAACAGCCGTTCGCGAACATACTGCTGGTGTAGAATAACGGATCCATAACACTGAATTGAGAAGTCCTTCACCGCGCAGCTGTGCCCACGCTTCCCTGTCCTGAAATTTAATCCCTCAATAAGCTGCAGTTTTTTCTCCTGAAAACACTTGAAACAACGATCAGGAGTTTTTTTCACTGTCAGCTTGACCCTGTACTGTATATTTTTTGACCTTGCCTGTAAACTGTCAATAAATAAATAAAAATAATAGAACACAAAAAATCATCGTAAACCAATGTAAAAATCTTCCTGATACTGATGCTCTATCAAAAAATCCGAGCATCAAGTCACCAAACAGACATTTCGAACGAAGATGCAATCTCGTTATTAAAGGAACTCCAGAGCCACTTCTCTGACTGCAAAAAAAGGGTAGAATATGACCAAAGTCTTTCCCGAGCATACTAAAATTTCGATTCTTCAAGATGGCGAATGCGTTACCGTGCACAAAGCATTCCGTTAAGGGAAAGCGGGTCTTTCACATGAACTATCATAACTGTGGCTTCGTTAAATCATTCTTGAAAATCAATCAGGCTTCACACCACCTAGAACGTAGAATGGATCCCCGTAACTTGCACAGGGATGTATTTTTCAGCCGGATTACAAACCGATGGAAAGGCACAAAATGAGGACGCTGAGAACCGAACAGGGAGGAAATGGCTCCAAAAACGATAGGGAAATAAAAGTGATGAAGTGGTCGTTCTTTTGGCAGACCCCATACATCATCAAGGCGGGTCCTCACCGAGATGGAGGACGCTACATACAAAAAACCCAACTGTGCAGAGCTCGGATAACAAAATAAAGGCGCTCCAGAACTCGGTTGATGACCACTCATTAGACCTCCGCCTAGGCCGGGATGGACAACAGTTCGTCTCGGGAAGCACTGTCAGATTCAAGCATTCCATCCCACGAAATGAGCAGAAATCTTTAATAGTGAGTTACCAAATCTCAATTGAGATGTTTGCATACAAATGCTCGAGATTATACTTTCGAAAATAGACGAACTCAAGGCACTAGTCTCAGACCCAACCCTCGATGTCGTGGCCATTACGTAAACGTGGCTCAAAACCGAAATCAGCTGATAATGAGGTTTCAATAGATGGATACCAGCTTTTTCGAAGAGACCGAGAAAAAAGACAGGGAGGTTGAGTGATCGGATACGTTAGGACATGAAATCTCAGCAGTTGAATGATCTAAAGCCCTCTCCCTTGAACTTGAATTTCTTTGGATAAAGATAAACAAGAATTGTTCACGAAACCTACAATTTTTGACGATCTACAGAACACAAAACAGTCCAAATGCAGCTTATGAGTCCCTCCTTCATTTGGTCAAGGAATTAGCAAGTCACCAGGAGGTGCTAATTGCTGAAGATTTCAATGCGCGTACAGTAGACTGGGTAAATCTGACAGTTGACGGTGTGCCAACTTCCTTTGGTAGCAAGCTAATGGATATCACTTTCGATCAACCTCTGCAACAGAAGGTAAACATACTAACGAGATTTAGAGAGAACCAGAGAGCCAATTGCCTGGACCTAGTATTTACGAAGGACTTCCTTAACATTGATGAAGAGTATTCTCTGGCACCCCTCGGTAAGAGTGATCCTTGTACGCTGCTGTGGGATTACTTTCTTCTTTCTTAGCGCCAGAAGAGAATGCATGGTAAGCGCAATATATGGAAGTCCGATTTTAACGTGATGAAGAAAGAACTGACGTCCGTGTAATGGGAATGTTTGCTCAAAGGGAATCCGGAGGATGACTGGCGATCATTCAAAACGCTTTCACTCGATCTGATTAAGCGCTATTTTCCAGTGAAGGTACAAAAAGACATGTCAATCTGATTGGTTAACAAGAGTACTTAACAGGCAGTTAAAGAAGAAAAATAAAAATGAAAGGTATTCAGGAAAACAGGGGTCAGTCGAAATCTCGAAGAATTTCGTCAACAACGAAAATGCTGACAAAAATGATCCATCAGGCAAGGAAGAACTATGAATCAAGAATTATCCAGCAGGTGGAAAAATAAGCCTCAAAAATTTGATTCCATAACATCAATATTCGATTAAAAAACAAGGACCAAGTTGCAGTACTTATGGATGGGAATGGTGTTGAAATCGTTGAAAATGGTGAGAAATCCGAGCCCTTGGGTCGGTTCTTTGCCTCGGTATTCACTAGAGAACCGGAACTTCAGCTTGACCACGTCAACAGTGCTTTTATAGACGCCGGTCCAGTGCTTAAATTCATACTCTTCCCAGCACATATCGTGGAACGAGGGAACTGTGAAATCTGAAAAGAAGCTATTTATCTGGTCAGGGACGATTAACCGGCAAAAATTCTTGGAAGAACTGGCTGGCGCACTCTCCAAACCACTAGCGCATATATTTAATTTGTCATTTGAATAAGTAAAACTGCCATCTGAATGGATGGCAGCAAATACTATACCACATATATGAGCGTGGGGGCTCGATCTAATGTGAACAATTATCGGCCTGTCAGCCTTCCCTCCGTTTGCTTTAAAGTAATGGAATCAATAAATAAGAAGCCGACCATGAAGTTCCTGGAGGAAAACCGATTACTCTAAGAGCTCCAGCATGGCTTCAGACAGAATCGCTCTTTTCTTTCTAGCTAATTGCAATCGAAAGAGCGATGAACTCACGCATTGGACGAAGATGGCGGCGTTGAAATCATCAACACTGATTTCAAGAAGGCGTTTGACATTGTCCCACACAAACGTCTAATCTATAAATTATCTGCATTTTGGTATAAGAGTAATGCTGCTGACAAAGGATCACAGATTTTTACAGGAAGAGTTCAGGCTGTAGCACATCGATACCTTGAAGTCAACACATACTCCGGTTCAGTGGTGCCCCTCAAGGCTCCATCTTAGGGCCTTTTTACTGTTCTAAGTGTACATCGACGACTGTTTCGATGACCTGGGTTGCAACACCGTCATGTTTGCAGACCATGTTGAATTGTGGAGGGTCATCAGAGCTGATGCCTCATAGGCACGCACTTCGAGAGCGTCCCAACGTTTTAACAGCTGGTGGCTCGTTAGCTCTTAAATTTTAACGATAGGAAGTGTGTGGTCCTAATACCCGTACCAGAAGGACCAGTGAGGGGAATGATTCCTACCAATACATTCCCCATGGGCAGCACATTTTAATTGTCGAGAAACAGAAGAACATCGGTGTTCTAATAAACTATTCACTCAAACTACCTTCACTGTGTTTAAAGACACCTAATGCGCGACATCAGGACTTATTTGCGCTCAGACGTGAATTTGTGCAGATTGATAAGGAAATATTCCGAAAAACCTACAGAGCATTAGTTCAGTCTCAGTTGAAGTATGCCGTCAAGGCCTGGCATCCGCAGTTTTAAACGGATTATTTACAGCTGTAACGAATACAGGCGAGGGCTACGCGATAACCTCATCCAAACCTATGGGATTGTCAGAGGCCGCACTGTGCCCCAGAATTTGCTGACTTTTCGAATTGGCTGGGACCGAACATCGGCAGGGGAAGTTGGTCCTACCGACGTCCGTCGGAACGCCTTTTTCACACAGGGTCGTCCGAGCATGGAACGGACTCTCTGACAAGGTTGGTCTTTTTGAGAAACTGTTGACACATTTAAAGGCAAATTATGTTTTCATTTGCTGAGAAACTATTGTGCATATAATGAAGATCCAGTCAGTGGCGGCAACTTTCGCGCCTGGCCCACATATATTGATAACTTTACATTAACATTTGTCAGATTTAATGTTGTAAACGTTTATTCTATTGCCATTTTCAAATGTGAATATGGAGTTCAAGGGCGAAAGTCTCCACTCTCAATAAACTGTCAATCAACTTGTTAGCTCTTCCCAACATGGCTTACCCGATCGCTCTTGCAAATCATGTCACACGTCTTTTTATAAATATACTAACTTCTTCGTAATGAGCATCTTTCAATGATCGTTTTTATTTTTGATCTTAGTAAGGCCTTTGTGAAAGTGTCTTAGGAGACTATAGTTAAATTTCTAAAAATTCAAGGCTTCGAAGTCCCTTATTGATTTCCAGTACGTCCATCTATGTAATCGGAATCACAAGGTCTTAGTGGGGTCCTCATTTGCAGATGAGACCCATTTTGCAAGCAATGTCCTTCACAAGCACTGCACCAGATCCTCTTTTATTTTGCTTTACACAAATGATATTTCGTCATCATTTAAGCACTTTTGATCTTTGATTTACGCTGAAGCTCTTAAAATGAGTATATTCTTTCTAAATCTACATCCCAACGAAAGTGCTTAGACGAAAACCCATGCAGACTTGCATGCTGCTTTCCGCTGAGTTCAAAGTGGCAAATAGAATTCTACCCTTCTAAGTGTCCTAAATGTGTTATGGGCTTGAAGGTCTATCAAACTATGATTTTCGAAGCATCACTGACCGAATGTCCCATCAGGACTTAGGTTTTAGCCTCAAAAAATAATTTTAGATCGCTTATCTCTAAGCTTTGTTGCTTTGTATATCTTTATAATTTCTTTTTCCTTCCCAGAAATTCAAAGCAAGCTTTATCGAATATTTGTACCTCCCATTATTGAATATTTCTGCTTACTGCGACACCTTTACTAAATGGCGTCGTTCTAAAATTGAGAAAATTTCCAAAGTCATATTGTTCGGAAACTCTTTCACCTCTGACAAATTCAACTACCTCCAACTCGAATAGGTGCAAACTATTTTAACCTAAAATTGCTATGGTTTCGTAAACCGGAAGCTGGTTTCTGCTTTTCCACCTTTTAATAATAGTTCAGCTATTCCCGCTATTCATCCATATAATCTACCATTATACCTCCTCTATATCCTCCCTTCTAACGCTCTCTGTTACAGCTTTCCCACATATTGCTTTCCTTGGAATAACTCCACCAATAGATATAGTTTATCAAAACCTGTCTAAGCGAAAAACTGCAAATTTAGCTTAACGCTGATTCATACCTTTGCATCTTCTTTCCTTCTCAAACAACTTTCTCCATGACTCTGAGGAAGGATCACCGCGAATTTAGGAACATGTCTGCCAAAATTAAATTTCCGTGCATTGTTTCCCCAGGAAATGAACATGTATCCGTAACTCCATTCCTCAGTCGAAGCATCGTTAAATAATTCGTCATAATTGGCATGAAAAATTTTTAAGCAGCTTTTGTCTCGTCGACCGTTAACTATCATTGGAAGTCCACCTGACTATTGAAATGTCCATCCCACACTTTTCATCGTCCATTCTCATGGAAAAAGTAGCCTGAACGCTTCTTTATATTGACTTCATCGTCCCTCAACAAGCTGGATAACCCGTTTTGCGAGCGGGAGATCAATCTTTCTGCAAATTTCGCAACTTTGCAGCTGTAATGCGGTCCAAACAGTTCCATGGTCCCTTCAAATCTCCTCGCAAAACAGGTTGTTCTCTATAAGTGTTTCTTGGAAAGTGGGGGCTCCCCGAACTTTTCCATCATTTCGTGGGAGCTCAGTGCTTCATTCTAACTTCTAAATCCCTAAAACTATTGATGATTATTTTAAAAAGCACAAGCATCGGCTGGTGTGAAACATACCGGTTCCACTTTCTCCGAATTTAAATTTGCTGAGCAATACGTAACTGAACGAAGTACACAA